>CM057812.1:54283370-54285870 GCA_030067965.1 Latrodectus elegans
TTTATATTTTTATTTCCTTTACAGTTACATCAGAATTAAATGGCATGCCCTCTTATGAAATGAAATCATTCCAAGAAAGTAGTAAAATGAAACCTGTCATAGTTAACAGCAAAATTCCTGTCTTAGCAAGATTCTCTGGTAAATATTTTTAATTATTACATCATGAATTTTTTATCAGTTGTGTCCAGTGCTTTTGACATTAATTTTTTTCAGTTTATATTAATTTTGCTTGTTTGGTATTTAATTGTTCAGAATTACATATTGAATACCTTGAGAAAATTTTTATATTATATCTCAGTATTATGTGAAATCTGGAAAATTTACATCATTATTTATTTAAGTGCTATTTAAAAATCTAAATATTTGTTTTACTTTTGTGGACATAAAATCAAAGCTTCAACTATTGTTAATATTTTTCTGTCACTAAAAATGTTTTTCACTTTTAAATTAAAATTTTAAATTTTTATTTTAAATTTGTTTAGCAAGTTTTTTTGCTGAACTTGTTTGGAAATATTTTCAATTTTTCTTTTTTTTCTACTGAAAAGTGAAATATATTCGCTATAATCAATCACATTTATCTCTTTATATTTGCTATAATTACAGTATGAAAATTGCATGTGCAAAAGCTATATAAAGAATACAAGTATTCTTCATTTTTATATTATAAGTAAGCAGAATATCTTTCATTTTTTTTTAATATAAATGCAGCTAGAATTAAAGTGAGATTTCAAATTTATATATAAGCTTATTTGAGCTATTAATATTAATTGTGAAACTAGTACTAATTTAATACTTGTTTTGCATATATATATATATATATATATATATATAAATGTGTGTGTGCGTGCATACTGGTGGTTATCAAAGTGATGGAAATATTTTACATTTATAAAGAATCCTTTATCAAAATGATCTTGCGCCATTTTTGGCATGCAAAACATCTTGCCTAGAAATTGATTTATGAAAGTGCTGTATAGGGCTTAGAGAAATATTGTGCTATTCTTTATGGAGATATTGTGAAAGTTTTGGGAGAGATGCTGGTGAGGATATTGATTCTCTGTAGAGTACTTTATAATAGAATGTAATAATTATTATAGTAAAGGCATGTATCTGTGTGGGCCAAAGTTGATGTTTTATTATCCACATGTTCATCAGATCATGATTGGACAAGTCTTGCTGCATGAATAGGAGTGCATTATCATTTTTGAAAATTCCATTTGCAGCAGAAAATGAAGCTTGCATCATAGGATTAACTTATCCGATAAAATTTATGTATACTTTTCCTCATAATTTTTTATTTGGAGATTTCAATTGGTTCAGCAAAAAAACCAGAACATGACTGCGAATATTGTGATAGATTTATTTCAGTAACTGACAGTTGGAAGGATTCAATCATATCATGTGTTTTCAGTTGTCTGCCAACTATACAGCTATTCTGTTGAAAAAATTGGGAAAAAATATTATATTACTTTTTTCTCACTTACCAATTGACCAATTTTTATGAGTGTGACAGTTCTGTAGCTGATACTTGGCATTAACCTCTGAGACTAATAACTTTAGAATTACTGTTCTTCTATAAATGTCCTGTTTTTGAAGCTTATTTTTAACTTTAAACTATAATCATTAATGCTGGAGAATTCATATGCTGCCAATTGAGCTCTGCAATCACTTTTATTGCAGTTTTTCACCTATTAGACAGTATAATCTACTTCGGTATCTGACAGTCTACTTCTCTGAGAATATCTTTCTATTCATCACTTTGCTTTGTTAAACTCATCTTGAAGCGCTGCATTCATGCTGTCATGATTTTTGACACTATACTTCTAAAAATGCCTAAGAGTTTGGTTGTTTTGGTTACACCTGCTAAAGCTAGACAGCCTCATACAATTTCCATTGTTCACAGTGCCTATTATTGAAACTCTACCGATCTACCGCTCTGATAAATGGCCAGGCCATATAGCAGAAGATATTATATAAACTATACTCATAATGTTATCATATTCTACTCCAGCAGAATGATAAAATTTATTATTAAACAGTTAATGGGCTTAAGAAATAATTTCCAATTAATTCAAAATAAAATTTCCTTTCTTGTAAGTTTTTTTTTTTTAAAAAAATAATGCATGTTGATTGTGATGCTATATCTTATTTTTTGACCTCATACAAATTTTTAAATCGAATGGTGGATTGATTGGAAACCTATAAAATTAATTTTGAAAATTAAAAAATATAATGTGTTTTAGTTTAAAAAAAACTAATAATAGAATTTTGTTTAGCAAAAACATATATTGATTGATAAATGGCTTATATACCTGCACAAAATAAAAGTTAACACTATAATTATTATATAATGATTTTTTTCAAGCATTTTTTAAAATTTTAATACCAAAGAAAAATGTTATTATAAATGGATACCTAATGAAGTGTTGTGGTAGTTAAAAAAATGCAAAATCATTATATTATCCTGTGTACTGTAATCTTATGATTTTGCAAATTGCTA
>CM057812.1:54890870-55163370 GCA_030067965.1 Latrodectus elegans
ATATTCTGGTGTGGAGTCCGACTTAATCAGTACACACTTCCCATAGGTACCCGTTTATAGGGTAAGCAACCATTCACGACCCATTCATACAAGGAAGACAAAGACAGGATAAATAGAGGTACAGAAAATACATCCATGCCCGAACTGGCATTCGAATCCAGGACCTCCCTATCCACAGTCACGCATGCTAACCACTAGACAAGTTGGGTGGCATACGATTAGTTAAAAATTTGATGTTCCTTTTAACTAAATTATGTACTTAAATTAATTTCGTCACAATTGGATTTTAGATAAGATACTATACGAATAAACAATTTTTTACTATAAAATGGATGCAATTGAGTTTTAAGAATGACTTTCAAAGCAATTTTCATATCATTAAAATTAAATATTTTCGAATTACAGAATTCAATTTATTAGTAATTTATAAATATTTGTTATATGCCTTACCATGAATATTTAAAATTCAATTTCAAAACAGAGAAATAAATATAATTTTATTATGAACAATGCAACTTTCTTAAAGAATATTTTTATTTAACCAACAGTTCTTTCCTACATTATTTTTAATGTTTGATTTACTTTATAAAATTTTGAATTTATCTTTAACTTGTGTTGTCATTTCTTTTTTAACATATATCCTTAAATTGTTAAATCTTGAAACGAAAAAAAGAATGATTATCCACTTCTTTTGTTAAAAAAATTAGAAGCAATTTTTCGATAAGAACAATGCAAAAATAGCATTCATTGTAGTTAGAAGTTTCTGAATAATTTTTTTTATTTCATGAGAAATTTACTTCGCTCTTGAAAAAAAGTAATTTGACTATGAAAAATTAGCCACGATTAAAAAAAATCAGGAAACACACCACCAACAAAATCAATCAAACGTCTTTTGGAAATTATCTTTATTCTTAAGTAAAAATTCTGAAAAATTTCTTGTTTCTACGTGACCTCAAAGTTTAATTTAATGGGGTATCATGTTTTTGAAATCAGGCATAATTAATTTTCAAAGTTTACAAGAATAAAAAAAACTTATGAAACCTCACCCTTTTTATAAGACATTTTGTTAAATAAATATCTATTTTTGGAAGTAAAAAAGAATAAAATAATTTTCAGATTTTCTATTATCAGGAAATTTATTTCGATGGCCTCGTTTGTTAGATATTACATATGAGACTTACATAATTTATCGGAAATTTTTCTACTTAGACAATTTCGAGATTAAAAAAAAAATCCCGGCAGATATTTTTGTCATTCGCAGTCACTTTTCTTTGAATAGTTGCATTTAAATTAACTGGAAGATAAATTAATTTTTTTACAAAATTTCAACTATATTTATTTAAATCAATGTTAATGTTTTTATTTCATCAAAAGATTTTTTTGATGTACTAAACGAGTTTTTTTATATTTAATTACAAAATATAGCGATTATAGTGATAGTAACTTTAAAAAATTACTTTAATATATTTTTATTCAATTATTTAACTATAAATTATATTTTTACATGATTGCATTAATATTCTAAAACTTTATAAATTCTGCATTTAATTTAGCACATATTTTTTGACTAAATGGTATGATTTTCCTAATCACATATTAACAATTTATAATTGAAACATTGATTTTAATATGATTTTCATAAATTGTCAAGGTACTTACGTATTAGCGTCACCACAGCTAATTTTATTCCTAAACTTCATAAAATTAGCGCGTAACCTATAATTTGAATTTTTTTTTCTACTTTTGAAAAATTGACTTATAGTTCTGAAAAGAAATTTTCTAATTATAGGAAATTTTTTTTTTTATTTTCGTTCAACTTAAAAAGTCGTGGTGACGCTAATACGAAAATACCATTGTCTATTATTATAAATAGTATAATGATAGATTTAAAGAAAGAATGAGAAATAATTTTGTTTATTGTATTAACCGTAATCAACGTCACTCATTTTCCATATCAACAAACGAGAAAAGGTAAAAGTGATATAGAACATAGTTTCTCATAAGTTTTAATGTGAAAAATTTAAGAAGATGGACTATATATAATACGAATAATATAGATTTGAAAATGATTTTTATTTCATGTAGTTTCTGCATTTCAGAAATCTAGAGAAAGAAGTTGAAATATTAAAATTTTACAAAAGATCATGTAGAATAAAATCATATAATTGTGTAAGGGTCTGATGGAAAAATTTGGTACAAAAGGAATAATATAAATTTAGTATAAGTTCTAACAGTAATATTTCTAAAAATATTGCTGACTATCATTCAGCAATAATTGATCCAGGAAGAATTATTCAATTACAATAATTCATCTATGGCGTTAAGATGGGTGATATTTTAAGGATGAACAAAATTCATTTAAATTAATGATATATTCTTTAATATAATTGTATAGAAATATTAAAGCAGCACAACTAAAACTAGGGAAATAAAAAATATCCTTTTTAAATAAAAACAAATAACTCTAGCTTAAGAGTTTATTTGGAAGCAAAAAAAAAATCAGCTGTAAGTATTTCGATAAAAATGTTTTTGTAGCACTTTAAATATATTTGCTTAGAATGGTTAATTCACATAATTAATAAAAGTTAAGCATTCAATATTTGAAACTACAATCAAAAACATCAGTTTATTCGAAAGATATAGAAAGGAAGAGAAGCGATGATCAAGAATATGCCCTATAAATTTTTAAAAGAGTTTCATTTTTAACATTTCATAAATTGTCATTAAATATTTTATTTCATTTATTATTTGTTGAGTTCATTTTCCCTGAGAACAATCCTTATTTTATTTGCATCTTTTGAAAATGTTGTCCTATTATACGTTTGGGATACCTATAATAAGAAAAGATTATCTTTTATCTTGCTCACATTACTTTACTTAGTTATTTTTAACTTCAAGCTTCAGATTGAAAAGTAAGGTTAAAATTAGATTGCAGATTTCATGTTTGCATATTTGATCAGGAAAAAATAAAAAATAAAACATTTTAAATACTTATGTATATATATATATATATATATATATATATATATATATATATATACAACAAGAAAGACTAGAGATATCAAAACAAAATTTATTTTGTAGATAACATGTTGACCAAGTATGAAATGATTAAATTTATAGACACCTATGAAGTGTGGTTCCTGCCAAAATCAGTAACCAGAGCAACCGACATTGTTAGAGATCACCGCTGCCACACGCCTCGGCATTGATTCAGAGAAACTTTGGATGTGTTCTTGGGGTACAGCAGACTAAGCAGCTTCTACACGTTGTCAAAGTTGATCTTGTGTGACAGCTGGGAATGTAACCTGGGTCAATCGATGAGCAACCATGGACCAGATGTTTTCTATCAGTAAAAGAACCGGAGAAAAAGTCGGCCAGATAAGCAATACAATCTGGGGATTGACGAAAAACCATTGGACAATGCGTGATACGTGTGGTCAAGCATTATACTGTTGAAATATGTCTGTTGGCAAGACCTGAAGGTAAGGAAAGACAAGTGGCTCAAACGCCTCGGAGAATTAGCACTGACTGTTTAAAGAAGCGGCAATGCGTAAAAGAGGAATGCGAGAGTTATATCTAACATTGCCCCTTACCCTAATACCTGGTGTAGGACCAATGTGGCATTGCATAACGCGGATGTTCAGCATCCTCTCTGAATTGTGTCTCCATACTCGAATACGACCATCATGGCTTTGCAGACAGAAGCATGACTCATCAGTAAAGATAATTTCATTCCATTCTGACGACCCCATCCTTCTTTCTTCGCACCTTTGACGGAGGAGAGTTCTGTGGTTCTGCGTGAAGGGTAGACAAAGGAATGGACGTCTTTCAGACAGATCACTCTGCTGTAAGCGTCGTCAAATGGTGCGCCTAGACACATGATGATGCATTACTGACTGAATGTAATGTGCTATGGTTCATGATGTGGCTAAGCGATCCATCACAGCCATGAGCACAATTATCCTGTCATCACGTGAAGTGGTGCACTGATTTGGATGCGATTGGAAACATCAGTCCGGCGTATCCTCCTGCATCCAACAGTCACATATCCACATTACAACTGCTTGATTTCATCCAACACGACTACCGATTCCCTTGGAAGCTAATCCACAATTTCGGCAAGACAAGTGCATTCCTTCCTTTGTCGGATTGGGATACTGGATCAAAAAATGTTCGCTGTTTTCTGTAAGGCATAATTGGTGGTTTTAAAAAACACAAGAAAAACACAATTGCAAAACTGGAAATGATCGAAATCTTCAAACCTTAAATAGTGCTTTGAACTGGGTCCACAGGCGTGCTTGATGTGCGTCTGCTCTGAAATTCTAATCATTTGCATACCTCACCACACACATCCACTATATATATATATATATATATATATATTAAAAATCATATGCTTAGCAATATATTCAGAAGTTTACAATAAGCAGATGTGTTGTCTTAATATAAATTTTTTTGCACAAACTTTATTATTCATTTTTAGGGGTACGAGTGAATATTTGAAGGAAAATAATAAAAATTTTATATTTCTACTAGTTAAAGGTACATGCCTAAAATGAATTGTGAAACTGTAATCTCAACACCTTTATTTTTGCTACTTTGATGCTACTTTTCAATTATTAAATATTACCATTTATTAAGGATCTACTACTTGCTACATATAAATGATACAACTTAAATATTTTATTTTTAAAATTTGTGTTTATTTGTTACAATAATGTTGATTTTATACTGATTAAAATAATCTCTTATTTATGGCTTTTTAACTTTAATTGTTAATACAATGGTTACAAATGTTTTGTGGAAATTTGTAAGTATCATTTTTCATTTTACTTAAGGAAATAAATGTTATTTAAAAGCCATGTTCTATTATCAAAGAAAACAAATACTAAATTTTTCTTTAAAACATAGTATGTAAAATATTCATAGTAATCTCATCAAGTAATATTATATATATATAATATTATTTTCATTATATAAATTAAGCGAGTGTTTGTGCGCGTGTTTTATCTCTCAAAGTGACCAAAAAATCCTCACATAAATTTTGTGAATTTGTGTCAAATGTTAATTAATGTTACATCATTAATTCGTAAATGAATTGATTTAACATATTTGAATATTAATAAGCAAGGGAAGCCTTATTCGATTGTTTGTTAAAATTAATTTATCTAGGAAAGTTAATTTATTTCATTTAAAATAGTAGTTTTCAAAAAGAAGGCATTGTTTTCATAGGAAAAAAAATCCTAATAGAGTTCTTTGGTATCTAATTTTTCAAGAAGAAACAGTTTAACAGAATTAAACAAATTAAAATAATTTAACACACTTAATTCAACATTCCTTGGTATTTTATTTATTTGTATTTAAAAGCTTAACACAGAGATTTAAATTTCAGTGGGAAAATAAGTGACAAAAAATTATGTACATTTTCCTGGGATAAAAATACAAGTAAGAAAAATAGCCTTTATGTATGCTTTGTATTAGAGGAAACAACATTAATTCATCAACATGTTACTCAATTTTATGGATTAATTTCATTCCCCATCAATAGTCCAAGCATCAAGCTTCAAATTTAATATTTTTATAGTAGTAAAAAGCGATAAACAAATCAAATATTTGATTTTTTATATACTTTCGTACAAAGCGTAATCTTCTATGTATCAAAATATCTTGTGCATCAAAAGATTACATTTTATTATGAAAATTAATTAGATATTGCTCTGTTACAACTGCTTTTTTGAAGTTATGCTGGATATTTATCTTCGAGAAGAATTTTTCAAAGCAAGTGAGTGTTATTTCCCAATGCAAGAATGGTAATCATTTTAGAAAGTGGGGTTTCCATGACTTGGTCACAGAGCGCCATTTTTGCGACATGTCAAATTTTTATTCAAAGATGTATACTTTTTAAATTATTAAAATATAAAGTGATTTTTTTATTATTTAGAACGTAGATTTGCAGATTTATTTAATCGTTTCTTTAATATTAAATACAAAGATATTTTGTTGAAATTTTTAACCATAAATTTTTAGTTTCTTGCATTTTAAAATTAACACCAAAAGATGGACTTTTTAAAAAGTATTCGTAGAATTATTTATTGATTTTGATAACTTTTCAAGTAATTAAAACTTTTATACTCTAATATAAGCGTAAATTACCAATGGTAGTATTCTTAATAACAACACTATTGTAAGAAAGTAATTACTATAAAACAAGATTTAATCTACAAAATGAGCAATATATGAAACTGACTTTATTCACGAAAACTTTCTTGAATTATCCAAATTTGAAAAATTTATAAAATGTAAAGCTATATTCTTTATTACCTACTTCAAACATTTTAACCTACTATTCATTTACTTGAATAATTTTACTATCATTTCTCAATATAATCTATTATACATCTACTTTAATAATCGGTTAACTGAGACTAATTATTGTATTGGTATAACATAGAAAAAAAGAAAACGTATAAATATTTGTATACCAATATCATTATTGACACGACAATTGTTTTGAAAAAAAAAAGGACAACTGATAATTCCTTATCAGTATTACCTTAAACGCAGATTTAATTTGAATATCTGACTCAGTAACATTAATGAAACTACTAATTATTCTAAAGGAATTACATTCTTTTATAAATATTTGAGTGTTAAACTTTTGTTTTTAAAATATAAACGGATTCATTTATGTATTTTCTTTTGTTTAAAATAACTTAACGTCTTTTTCCTCTTATCACATGATTAAATTATGATTCGTAATACATTTATTTTGTTATAATTCTCGTGGTTATTAGATAATATTCTCTTGTATTTAAAACATTAATTATAATTTAAATAATTAATTTTCAAAATCTACACAAATTGACTTAGCTAAATATCACATATATTTTCAATACTTATTTTGTGTGTATTTTACATTATAAATAATAAATGTTCATAAAAAACATATAATAAAATAATATCATGTAGCCTTATTATGTAAAAAATATATCGTAATATTTACTTATGTATCTTAGATTAGAAGATTAAATCGATTAGAAGGAAGAATATCATTTTTATTGTTATAAAGGAATTTCTTAGAATACAAAAACTTCTTTGCATCAAAATTTTTTAAAAATTTTTTTAGATTACATCTACTTACCGTAAATGTTTCTTACCTATGATTTTTGGTTCTATTTTCGAAAATTATTGTTTTTAAATAAACCATACACTTTATTTTAACTATAAAAAACACAAATTCTTAATAACTTCTTAATAGTTTCCAAATTTTTAAAATATTGTTTATAAAATTTATTAAATATATTAAATTTATAAGACTGATTATAATATAAACATTTTAAAGCTTGTTAAAAAATTCTGTTAATTTTTTGAAGTTTTTGCAATTTTTAAAATCTATAATAGGAAAAATTAAATAGAAATTCTTATCTTCGCTATACTTTATTTAGTGAAATACTTTAGTTTCTTTTCTAAATAAAATAAGTTGTAATACAAAACAACTATTTTATAAAATAATCAGTAATAGTCAAGAAAACTGTTAATATTCTAGCAAGAAATAATTTTATTTACTTCGAAAAATTAGCAATATTTTATTCAATGGGACACTTTAAGAAAGAAATAAAAATATTCAAGAAGTAAAATAAGAAATTTTTTTATGGAATGATTTTGGTTTTCAAGAAATTATTTTCCTTTTTTTTTGCTTTCAGAATAAATGGTATTTTTACTTTTAACTGCTTGAATAATAAATTCTATCATTAAAACAAATAGAAATACATAAAAGTCAAAGCTTTTGGAGGACATTTTGTTAAATGAATCATAATTTTTGAAAAAACAAAAAGGAATTTGAGTTTTTTTCTCTTTCATTAAATTTACTTTACTCAACATCTTTTGCTGGAATTTGCTTAGGAAGTGAATTATATTGGCTTAGAAAATGTTTTTGAACATTAATTTGGAATACCATACATACAAATTTTATGATTTATTTTTAGTTTTTCAGAAAGAATATGTTGAAGTTGTCTAATTAATTATTTGAAGTTTTACATTGAGCTTTTTAATAATTTTTAAGAAAAATAAAAATATAAATTATGTCTTATTGCTCTACAGACAAACTGCTTCATGTTTTTTTTATTGTACATTAGAAAAAATTTTTTCTTTATAAATGCATGTTTGCATTATTACTACTTCACGGACAATTAAATGATTAACATCACATTGTTTTATTTTTATTAATATTTAATCTTTTCTGCTGTAAACTAGGTTTTTAAAATTTTTATAATAATAATGTTATAAATAATTACATATATAAAATTATAAATAAATAATTTCTATAAAATAATTTTCAAATTTGTATAAACTAGTTAATTATTTTCCATTTCCACATATATTAATACTACAAATAATTTGAAATTAGAAAATCCTTTGTTTTTTTTATACATTTGTAAAAATTCTCATATAAAAATTGTAAGAATTTGTTTTGTATTAATATCAGAAAAACATTTAAAAATTAAGAAAATTAAATTATGATAAAAATATTGTATTTTAACTAGCAGTAATTTAATAAATAGTAATTAATTGCTTGTATTTAAAAATTACATTAATTGTATGGAGGAGTTTGAAAGTAAGCATGAATATGTAATAAAGCTAATTACCTCTAAATAAATATATAAATCATGTTTAAAATATAATCTAATAACATAATGTTGATTCAGAGTAACTTTTTAAATATTAATTTAATGAGAATGTTTATATATTCTGCTGAATTCTACATTTTCTGATTCATTTTTTTATGACTCTGATTTATAACAGAAATAACTGTATCGTATAAGTTATATATATAAACTCTTTAAAGAGTAAAACAATTTCATGACAAAAGTAATTCAGTTATGTCAAAATTTTACTCCAGGCAATGAGATCTTCTTTCGGTGTAAATAATTTTAAAATTTGTTATATGCTCATTATTTTGAAAATAAAAAAGGATCATAATTTCAGTACAACAAATAAATTACACAGGCAATTTTTAAAACTGAAACTTCATTTTTAATTTGATGTACAAATATAAAACATCCAGATATAAATTTATAGAAGTTTAACTCGTATTTCTTTGCAAGCTTGTTTTTTTATGTTATTTCTTTAAAGTTTAGAAGCTTGATAAATTTTCAAATATATTTTATATTTTTAATAAGAAGTTTTTCTGAAATAATGGGACTAGATTATTTGTTTGGTATAATGACCGCATTCTTTGTGGAGTCATGAATACATTTACAACCACATGTGATATTAAAAAAAATAGAATCATTATTCAGACTCACTTATAGATCTCTATGCCCTTGGCTATGCGAATTTAAGTCAACAGGTTGCGTGTTTCGTTTAATCAGAAGTTTAATCAGATGTTTCGTTTAATCTAAGGTGAAAGTACGACTTTGCTCTTAACGTCTTCCATAGATGGCACTCCCCAACTTTGACATTGATCTGAAGGGGGTAAGCTCTTTTGAAGCAAAGATAAACAACTCTCTTAATAATCTCTTATTAATCTGCAAGCAAAATTAGTTTTTATTTTCTGCATGCTTACTTTAAAGGAAGTAAAGAATTTGAAGTTTCTGTGTTTCTCCTTTTTACTACACTATTAGAGGTTCACCATTTATAAAAATTCTTAAGAAAGGTAATAAACATTAAAAGTACATCTTTCAAATAATATGCTAGTCTCTCTTAGTGCTAATGAATTCATTTAACCAAGAAATTAAAAAAGAAATCCAAAGAGATACTTAAGTATGAAAATTATTTTACAGTTGATATAAATTTTATGCGTTTAAGCATGAAACAAAAGACTGTTTATAATTGCAGTCACAAGTGAATGGATAACAGGCATTAAATAAATACCTTTATTATTAAAATCCTGTTATATAGCATTTTTTAATTTCTTATACAACTTATACTAATTATAAAATTAAAAAATATTACCTATATACTAATATTATCAAGATTAAAATCTTTTAAAATTTAGTTAGAAAGACAGAAAAATATACTCTTGATTTATCATTAAGTAAAAAAAAATATCCATAGTAACAGTATTAAAAAGGTCCAATATTTTCTTGGTAACCAGTTTTAGTCAATCAGTTCATATTTGACTGTTGTAATTAGCAAGAATAATCATTAATCTTTTTTAGATCTTTCATAAATGGTTGCTCAATTATTCATTTGGTTAATAATATCTAGTCAGCATTTCTTTACATTTGTTTTCTAATTCCTTTGTAGCAAATGAATAGAACTGCCATTAATTAGCTGTTCATTCTTACTCGGAAAAAAAGAGATAAATGCCTTCAATTAAGTACGGAAAATAAACGTGGTTCTCTTATTATTATTAGGAACAAAAATGTTATGCAATTTGGAGACTTTTGAACAACTATAATAAGATGTTGAATAATTGAATCTTTTGATTTATGCTTAAAATCTTAACCATAAAAATTGTTATTAGTGTAATTATGCAGAATATACTTTTAAACAAATGCTTTATTACATGAAGAGATATTGAATATATAAATTCTTATATTATATAATTTACAAAAAATGATTGCTATTTAAATTTTAAAAAATTGACTTTAATTTCTTTACAGTATTGTGATTTCTCTAGACATTTAAAAGATCTCAAAATTTCATTTGTTTTAATTTAAGTCTGAGATTATAAATGACGCAACTCTAGAAATGAAATAGAAAAATGAGCAATATGACCAAGAACGCTCGACAATACATAAAAATATAAGTTGATATTAATTGTGTATTTTTACGAAATCTAATGCAAATACATATTTTAAAATTTTTTTTATATAATCTATACTATATTGGTCGACTCAGTTTAAAATTATCTGTGAAATTTGAGGTGTCAGTATAAAATATTTACATAAATTTAAAATTATGAAATTAAAGCCATATGTAGAATTTATTTTTACATGTATATATAAAAACATTTTGTTTGAACGCGACATTTCGCGAATTTATTATTCTAATATTCATTAAAAAATTGTGTTATTTTCATTAAAAAGTTAAATTAGGAAACCTAATATAATTTTCCACAAAAGTTAACTATATGAGACATTTGAAAATATATTTATCTTATTTTCATAATACTGAAAAATATTTAATTTCAATCACGATTGCAATTTTATCAATATAGAGGTTAAAAATTAATAAGATGTTGGATTGATATTGATTAAAAATTGTTTATGGAAAAAATTTAATTTTTCCTTACCATTCTTTTAAAATTAAATCAATACATTTCTATATAAAAATCTGCTAAATTGATTTTAAAAGAATTATTATACTTATTTCGGAATTTTTTAATCTTATATTAAGTAAAAACGTTTTTAATATTTGATTATAAAAACTGATAAGGATAGAAAATTAAATATAAAAACTTCTTTAAAAATGAAAGACTTTTAAAAATTAAAGAAATTATATTAATTTGAATAAAGTATTTCTTGTATTGTGTTATGAAACCTATTCCCTTTTTAGAAAGGTTCCTTTACTTATAATTTATTTAAAATAATTCAGCTTTTTATTAAAACAACATAAAATGTTTTCTAGTTTAATTATACTTCTCTTAAATATTGTTTTAATTGAAGAATTTATTGAAATCTTTAGCTTTTGTCATGCGCAACCTTTTATCGGTTGCTTTTGCTCTGGTATTTGAATTAAAATAATTATCATTGATTTGCTTATTCATTGCTTATCAATAACTGAAAATTTATAAAAAAGAATTGGAAATACTAAAATGAAAGTTTAAATTCCATTAATTATATTTAAAACTACCACAAATTTATGTTAGAAAATAAACCATCTTAATTTTATAGTTCTATGTGTTTGGGTTACCTTTATTTTAAATAATAATTTAATCAAATAATGTAACCAAATAATTTAATCAAATTTTATAAATTCGTTGTGGAAAAAGCTCTTCCTTATATATGAAAATGAAAAAGTGTGTGGTTTTGAATGTTTTTTACTATAATTTTTCTTAACATGAATTTATTATACTGAATTTATTCAGAATAGTAATTCTTAAAATGTGTTTTAAGACATAAAACTTAAAACCAGAAATGTCTATAATTTAAGCGATGTAAGTTCATCTCTTAATAAAATTAAACACAACTCATTTTGATAATCAATGTTAAATAATATTTATAAATTATAGCAACAAAAAAGTAAAAGCTTTAAATATACAAATTGACATTCATAATGTTATATCTTATTGCCAACTCATTCCAAGGAAATATAATATATTATACGGCTGCAAAAAAAAACATTTTTTAAAAATAAATTGGTAAAATGGATCTTAAACAAAAGCAATACAAAATTCAGAGTAATCTCTATGTTAGAAATTATTTAACTATCAGAGTAATCTCTATGTAAAAATTATTTAACTATCAGAGTAATCTCTATGTTAGTAATTATTCAATTATCAAGTAAAAAAAATCTCAATGTTAGCAATTATTCAATTATCAGTTTAATCTCTATGCTAGTAATTATTCAATTATCAGAGAAATTTCTATGTTAGTAATCATCATTCAATTATCAGAGTTATCTATATGTTAATTATTCAATTATCAGTTTATATAATCTCTATGATAGTAATTATTCAATTATCAGAGAAATCTCTATGTTAGTAATTATTCAATTATCAGAGAAATCTCTATGTTAGTAATTATTCAATTATCAGAGAAATCTCTATGCTAGTAATTATTCAATTATCAGAGAAATCTCTATGCTAGTAATTATTCAATTATCAGAGAAATCTCTATGCTAGTAATTATTCAATTATCAGAGAAATCTCTATGTTAGTAATTATTCAATTATCAGAGTATAATCTCTATGCTATTAAGTCAATAACATGTATTCCATTTCAATCAATACCGCAGGGATATCAAAGAATATAGGAACCAGAATTCAAGATAGGATTCAAAATGCTTAATATCAAATGCTGCTAACTGAAGGGGCCCGATTCTGTCAGGAAAATGATACTATGTATGTTTTTTTTGTAATTTCTCCATACACCTGATATAGCTCTTTCATTTAAAAAACATGGTCGATGTTTTTTGATAATAGGAACTGTAGCCAGTATAGATGAACAAACAGACAAGTACAAACTTTGGAATTTCCTAAAATATTCTGATAAAATAACGACACTTCTTTATCGTAGTCTTCTGCTCAAAATTTATAATCCTTTTTTTAATGAATGACAATATCAAATCTCATGCCGTTTTATGATGTGCATTCTTGAAGGAAAACCAGCAAAATATCTGACGTAAAAAGAATGCAGAATTATTAATAACTGTCTCGAATTTAAGGATTGCATTTCTTGGAAATGGAAAGTTAGTATGGTGGAATAGAGTGCTCCTCTAATTCCTGTCGATAACCTCATAGTAATCATAAAAAATAATTGAATAGCCGTTTTAGGTGTTCTTGATGACCCGATGCATTACTAAATGATGTTTCCTAGGAACTTGGAATCGCCAAGAGTGTCATCTCCAGGCTTTGGTATCGGCTCCAAGATGATGGTAATATGAGTAAATGTAACAGCACAAGTCGCTTCCGAGTTAAAACGTCGAATAAGGATTGGTATTTGGCAGCTACTGCTAAAAGAAACAGACAGAGCACAGCGTCAGACCTGTCTCGTCAGCTCGCTTCAGTTTCAAGGCAGATCGTGTACAGACGCTTAGGGCACATTGGTCTATATGCTCGTAGGGCTGTCAGATGTTTTTCATTTACTGCAACTCACTGTCGCCAGTGGTTAGCCTGTAGTACAGATCATGCATCATGGACACCACAACAGTGGTCTTGTATGATGTTTTCCGATGAGTCCAGGTTTAGCTTTTCGTCTGATTCTCGTAGGACCTTTATATGGAGAGGGCCAAGTAGCTGTTACCACCAAAAGAACACTATTAAACGACACCGTTACAATGGTGCAGGATTGATCGTTTGGGGAGGAATTATTTTGGGTACCAGAACTAACCTGCACGTTCAGAATGTAATAATGAAAGGTCACATCTATCGGGATGTCATTCTGGAACAACATGTACGTTTGTTTCGGGGCGCCATGGGTGCAGAATTTCTGTTTATGGATGACAACGCCCGTCCTCACCATGCAAACATTGTAAACGAATGCCTTTAATTGGAGGATATCCCCCGCATGGACTGCCCAGCATACTCACTGGACTTGAATCCAGTAGAGCATGTGTGGAACACGCTTGACTAACGAATTGCAGCCAGTGAACTCCCTCTCACATGTGTATCGGAACTTCAGAAAGCATTGCTTGATGAATGGTGTAAGATTCCCCAGGATCAGATCGATAATTTGATACTCAGCATGCCTAGGCGTTGTACGTCCTTCTTTGCATCCTCTGGAGGGCATACTATGTATTAACCATCATACCAACTATGTTATATTGGTTTTTGCAAAAAGGTTCTTTTTTGAAATTTGTTTTAGGGAGTAAAAATTTCAACTTTTATTAATGATGTCAAACATATAGCATCTTTTTTGCTCTTTTTTGCTTAATAAATAGACTTTACAAATAAGTCGCATTTGTTCTGCTTCTGTCTCTTTCCTTGCTTGAACTTGCATTATGCTTAATTTATATACACGAGTGTATACATTTATTCACCACAAAAAAACATTACATCTCTTACTAAAATCAATGCAAATAAATTTATTTATATAAAAACTCAGGAATTACGTTTAAAATTTTTACACAAGTTTAATTTATAATAATTTTTGTTTTATAATCACATTACTCATGTATTTTCTTTCAAATAGTTAAATTTCTGTATTCACACCATACAAGAGATATAAGATGGGATATTATCTCTGGATTGCTATACTTGTAAAGATGCATTTGGAAAAAATACACTGTATCGCTAAACCTCAATACCTCCATTGGTTACCAAATATCCTCTTCTTCAAATCAATATTTCAATCATTAAACATGTATTTGAGATTTACTGACTCTTTCAGCATATAAGTCTTTTGGTTGAGATCACCATTTCTAGCTTTTTGTTGGTAGTGCTGTATTTTCTAGATAAGGGGTAACGCTGCTATTACTATTTTGGTGATTGAAAAATATTGCAATATCTTACTTCAATAGTATTTCTATTTAATATATATAAACACGAAACTATTTGATAAAACAAAAGTCTTACAATAAAAATACAATAAATATATAAAAATAGTTTGATTCATCATTTTGAAATAGCTCTTCAAATGCGTAGTCTCTTTTAGATAAAACTACTATTATCCTGAATATCTGTGTCAAGTGCTTTTACAATAGTTTTGTAAGAAATGTGAAGGTACAGTCTGCAGTTGCTGTAATTAGAGGCACTAAGCGCAAAAATTTTACGAAGCATCTTTTAGAAAAATTAAATACTTATTTTGAACAAACTATTATTAGATTATAAAAATTTTAATATTTTACAAATTTTTTTCAGCCAAAAAGGAAATTCATTAGGCATTTTCTTAAAAAAAAACCCAACTTTACAAAGATGCAAAATTAGGAATTGAGAAACTATTATTTTGAATAATATGAAAATCGCTTACACTTTATATATAAAAGTAGTCCATGTGTTTTTTACGACAACGAATTCATTAAACATTCATTTAAATAGAAAAGAAGTTATTTTATATAGATAAAAACAAAATAGCCATATTATAACAAGTTTACCTTTGTAATATTACACATATTAAGCAATATAATATTGTAATGCAAATTGTTATGTTGCATCTGAATTGTAAGGGGTCTTTAATCCAATTGTAGAATTTTGCTTTTTTGGTAATTTAATGTCCAATTTTCAATACCTACCATTGTTGAACAACGGCAGTTAAATATTGCTTTTCTGACTTCATACATGTCTATTGGTGAGAGGATTTGAAAGTCTTCGAGGATTTTCTTTTTTGTGGCATAGGAATGTAGCCTATTATCTATGAAAAGTTTTCTAGGAAGTAGGTAATTGGAAATATTCAAACATTTTACAGTAACCTTCAGCTGTAAAATGTATTCACTACAAATCTGCAGCTCACTACATAGAGCCAAAACATATAGTATTTGTTTTTCTAATACTTTTCTTCGTTTCCTATTTTGAACATCTTAGTCATTTAAAGAGAAATACAACAGACACTATATTACCTATTTTTCATTTTTACGAGAACTAAATATTTTATTTTGTCAAAATATTCTTCGAAAACTCTGTACACAGTTTATGGTTTGCTTCGTTCCACATTTCATTTACAGTTTTTAAAGTAAATGAAATGTGGAAGTTTGGGTACACTTTTGAAAGTAAATTTAATATACGTACTTGTTAAATCTTGTAGTCGGTTGTAGTTGTTACCATGGGTCTGGAGAAAATTTCCTCCCCTTCCACATCTGTCAAAATTAAGAGAGTGAATCCTCTTGTGCTGCTATCTATCGGAGGAGTTTAGAGAAAAGTCGCACTTTCTTCTTCGTGCCACAATGGCTGAAACGAAAGACGCACTCTACTGACTTCAATTTAGGTAGCCAATGGTATAAATAGCTTGGATGTCCAAGTGTTATAAGTAACAACAACAATAAAATAAATTTAATAAAACATTTTTTTCAAATAACTCAGTCTTGAGATTTTACATTGTTTGGAAAATATAAAACTTGTTTTCAAACTATATTATGAAATAAATCTTATATTAAATAATAAATTATTGCACAATTGATTTATTTAACATTTTGATTTTAATTCATTTAAATTCATAGAGGTGTAATATTTCATTAATTTCCTCGAATAAAATATTAATGATAAATTCACCAAATCTAGTGATTTGGGAATTTATGATTAATATTTTGTTGTGTGAGATGAAATTCAATAAAATGATTTTCACTTGTAGGAAAATAAAATTCAAGAAAATGGTGTCATTTTCTCTAAGTAAAGAAGACAAAAGAAAACTTAAGTTGAAAAATAAGTAACATATAATACTAATTGCAGAGAGAAACAAAATGAGGAAAGGTATTTATTTTTATTTTAGTGAAAAGTGTGAAAGAAATTGAGAGAGAGAGAGAGAGAGAGAGAGAGAGAGAGAATCATTAAATAAAGAAAAACAAAATATTCTTAGAGGCTGCATACTATTTTCTCGAATTTTAAAAAAGGCTAAACTAAAGGTTAATAAGATTTTCACAGAAAGAAATTGTTACATTTCTTCTTTGAATAAAAGAATCTTACTTTCATTTAAAAATCTCTTTTAACTTTCCAAACAACAATTCCCAGGGAAAAATAAAGATGGATCTTTTTTTTTATTTGTCCTTTTAAAACGTTTTAAATAAAAGTTAACTGTATTAATTTTCACCGAAATAAGTTTGCTTTTATATTAAAGAATCTCATAAATTATTTTATTATACTAAGGGTTAACTCTATTATATCACAGAAATGCAATCCCTTTAAGATTTTCAAAGTCTAAATTGAATTTTCTATAAATAGAAAAGCTTCAATTAATTATAAGAACTTATTTTTTTTTCTCCATTTTTTCAAATCTCCAGCGCTCTTTTGCGATTAAAAGCAGAGCTTTGAATTTTAATTTCTGTGTAGTTTTAGAATTCAATTTCACAACTCGGGGACTTTTTAAATACTGAAAATGATTGACTTTTTGCTCCAGACAAAGAAGAAATATTCAATATTTCTTAAAAGAAACTTTTTACATATTTTCAGAATCTACAGAGTTAAATAGAAATTTATTTAGTGTATTTTTCTTATGTATAAACGATCCATAATATTCTCTTATTTGATTCCTTTTAAATCTTCTAACATTTTAATGTAGTTCCTATTTTAATCAAACTTATTAAATGGAATCAATGATATTATGCGAACAAAATAGTTGTTGTCAATAGCTCAAATAAATGAATGAAATATAGAGAACTCTAAAAATTTAAAAACTCTTTGTAGCAGATTCACACACACCTCACTTATATTTGCTCTGCTCAAGAGCAGTAACTCGACTCACACAGTTTCATTTCGTTTTTCTCATATATAAAAATGGCGCAGCTGTAACAGCGTTTAATTGAAACAAAAATCTTTATCAAAAATTTCATTTCCAAATAAATCGTTTAAAAAAAATGAGAATATTGATTGCTTACTTACAATGCCATTATTCCTTATTAAGTAGTAATTTTGTACTAACTTCTTGTAGAATCATGATTGGCCACTTCGTAGAGCTTGTGTTTCCTAAGCTATATGGTAACGGAACTAATCTGTAACTTCCTGAAAACCATTATGTTATTTGTATCGACTTACGTCGAGCTGAAAAAACTGAAAAAACCACTATATAATGATAAATAGCACGATAATGTAACATAAATGCAAGAGTGCCAATTCATATGCTGTTTCTCATTGTTTGCAAGTCATTCAAATTAAACAGAAATATAATCTCTTGTATCAAAAAGAGATATATTCCTAATTATTACAGTATAATTCCAACTGTTTTCTTACATTCAGAGAGACACATAAAAATGAAACTAAAAATAAGTGTAATTAAAAGTTTGAAAATATTTATTAGAGATAATAAACATGTTAAAAAAAGGTATTAGGAAAACGAAATTTGTCTAGAAATCTCCAACAAAGATGTAATTAATCCTTCTGTTCACTTAATCATCGATGTAAAAATTTATATATTAACTAATCTGAGCTTTAATTTTTTAAATTTAATATTTATGGAAACATAATAACTCTTTTTCTCATTGATTATATAAATTTTCGACTTTAACTTAAATATAAGATGTAATAAAAATATATTTACACTTAAAAATTCCTCAGATAGATATTTTCAAGCAAATTAATCCAACTCTGTAATATTGAGTTCTTTGCTCTTAATAACATAATTTTAACATTTGTCTTTTCTACAGAAAAGTGCTATGAGTAAGCAATAATTACCTTGATAATAAACATTTTGCACAGAAAAATACCATGAGTAAGTGACTATTATCTAATTAATATCATTAATTATAGCATCCGTCTTTTATCTTCACCATAAATGATATAGCATTAATGGTCATGTTGTTGTTGTGGAGTGACAGCAAGATAAGCATTATGGGGTACGCTGCTCCACTTTTCCAACTCAACCATATTTTGGTGTAGAGTCCGACTTCCTCAGTACACTCATGCATGCCATAGATATCCGTTTATAGGGTAGGCAACCATTCACAATTTTTATAAATGGTCTCAGACAAGGAGATGCTTTAGCGTGCCTTTTATTCAAACTTGCTCTCCAGAAAACCATCAAAGACTCAGCAATCAACACCAGAGGAACAATTTTTCACAAATCTGTACAAATTTTTGCATTTGCTGATGACAATGCTATAGTCGCCAGAACTGCAGGAGCACTTAAACAAGCCTTCTTGTCCTTGGAGCATGAGGCACAGAATATGCATTTGTTTGTCAACGAAGCTAAAACCAAGTACATGACAACTGCTGGCTTTAATGGAAATTTTCTTGAAATTGAAGACTATAAATTGCAAGCAGTTAACAGTTTTACCTATTTGGGTTCTGAATTGAATAACAATAATGACGTAGCGTCGGAATACGACAAAAATATTTTGGCCGTGTCTGAAAGGAAAATACTTCGAAGCATCCTGAGTGGAGATGAGTGGAGATTTGTGGAGAAGAAGAACAAATTCGGAACTTTACACACTTTTCAAAGAACCTGACATTATAAAAATATTCTGAGTGTGGAGATTTGTGGAGAAGAAGAACAAATTTGGAACTTTACACACTTTTCAAAGAACCTGACATTATAAAAATATTCTGAGTGTGGAGATTTGTGGAGAAGAAGAACAAATTCGGAACTTTACACACTTTTCAAAGAACCTGACATTATAAAAATATTCTGAGTGTGGAGATTTGTGGAGAAGAAGAACAAATTCGGAACTTTACACACTTTTCAAAGAACCTGACATTAAAAAATTCATTTCAATTAAAAGACTAAAATGGTCAGTACACTTAATAAGAAAGGAAGAGGACCGAGCAACGAGAAAGATATTTGATGCTAAACCATCTGGAACTCGGAAAAGAGGAAGACCAAGGATCCAGTGAATCGACAGCCTTGAAACGGATTTAAAGACTGTTAAGATCAAGAACTGGAAGAGCCAATCACTGAATAGGGTAGTATGGAAATCTATTCTGCGGAAGGCCATGGCCCACCCCGGGCTGACGAGCCAATGAAAAAGAATCATTCACAATCCATTCATACAAGGAAAGACAAAGACAGGATAGATAGAGAAAGAAAGTACATCCATGCCCGAACCGAGATTCGAACCCAGGACCTCCCTATTACTATCTAGTGGTCAAGGACGCTGACCACAAGACAAGTTGGGAGATAGTCACGTGCATGTGGTTGATGAAAAAACTTCGTAATTATGCCTATAATTTGTTCTTTAGTTAAAATATGTTGAACAATATTTCATTTCTCTATCATTTCCTTTTTAAGAATAATAAATCTTTCAATATTATCATACTTTCGAGGAAATTCTAAATTAATTTCTGTACTATTATTAGCTTAAATGTTTGATAATTTCTTAAAATAGTAATTTTAAGTATGAAATATTTTAAGCAAATTTATTTTTAACAGTTTTATGTCCCCGAATTCATTCGATATCATTTATTAATGTTCCTAACAAATGTTGTCATTTACATAAAAAACTCTATCGATAAGAAGCAAATATAATTATAATATCAGTATTTTTAAAGTCACTTTTTGTTATAGTCTTTTTTTTCAGATGTTATTATGGAGCCTTTAAATCAGATTTATTGTTATATTTATATTCTAGAATCTTTTACCATCCATGACAACTGATTTTTCAATGACATGCATATTTAAACCTGACTAGTTCTTGAACTTTGTTTTCTAATTTATAAAACTTTTCTTTGTGTAGTTTATAGGTTTTACGAAAAAAACTCTATTTGCATATACAAAATTGACTCTGATATCATATATAAATAAATGCATCATATCTCTAACTATTTCTCGATAAAAATTTATGTAATATTTAATTATCTTTTTTCCTTTTTTATTTTTAGGGCAATTTTAGTATTTCTATTTGAATCGAAAAAAAATAATAATTCATATCAAAAGCAGTTTTAAATATTATTACAAAGCCGACCCATGGTAGAGAGGTTAAAGTCCCTAACTTAGAAGCAGTAGGTTGCTGGTTCGAATATTGGTTCGGGCATGGATGTTTTCTCTCTTTGTGTTTGTCGTTTACTTTACTTTCGGAGCGAATATGGCACACCCTCCTGGTGCCCACAATATGAGATACCATCACTTCACCTATTATAGAGATGAATTGGACAAAGGCCTAAGGGCAGCCGGGTGTAACAAAAAACATTATCACACACAAAAGCAGTTAATTAATAAAACTGAATAGAAAAAAACCAGTTTGAACTCCAGTACATTATTTTTATCATTACTGAATTGATACGATAATTATTTAATATATATAAAATATATCATAATAATTATTATAATAAATCAATGAAATAATAATTTGAAACTATAAAACCTGATTATGTATGCATATTCCAGAGATCATTTTTTATTTGTAAAAAAAATGAAGTGAGTTTCGTTGTGGTCTTTAATTTTTCCTTATAATTAAAAAAAAACTTCTTTGTAATCACTTTCTCCTGTAAGCAGCTATTAATTTATAATTGAAACACATGAATTCATATTTTTCTTTTTTGCTAGCTTTCCAGAATAATATTGACGGGCATAATTTCTCTGGAGTATTCAATAAAAATGTTCTATAATTAATTCTATGAATACGAAATTATTTTTATATCTGCTCAAAGCATTATACTAATCCACAAGGACAGAAGATGCAGCAGCGATACTGATCATTTCTACTCTTAGAACCATCAAATTAATAATAAATATGATTTTTTTATATCACATTAAATTAAATAAACTAGGTCACATGCATCTTTTAATTATATGTGATGATTACTATTCTGCATATTAATCATTACATTTCAATAATCAGTTTTGTAATTTCAAACCAGCTTAACTTTTGTTATGAGTATTATGAAGTGTTGTAGATTAATTTTAGTAATCAAGTAGATTTATTTTATTTCATTAATAAATCAAAATTTGTTTTAGTAACTTATAATTTATATTCTTTAATGAAATTATAAGCTTTTACTTTATTCTGCTGAATATAAAGGAACAGAAGTGAACTTTTTTTAGTAGCATTTTATCAAAATTCTTAAATAAATTTATCCCAATGAATAAGATTTATTAACACATAAGAGACAGAATACAATCACCTTCATTATTACTTTCATATCGGTCACATTAAAACATGAAAATTGTTTCTAAGATACGAATGTTGTAGATAATTCAAGTAATTTATACTGCGCATTTTCTCCCACAATAATTAAAAGAAAATTTAGTTTTCTACCATATAACTGCAATAAAAATTTTATATATTCACCTAAATAGCATACTAAAATTTCAGGTAGGATCAATCACACCATAACATTGAATAAATTATTTAACAAGGTATTCAATTGTGAATTTACCAACAATTCGATTTTTTATATATAAAAATTTGTAATTCATTTAAGGAAGGCAAGTCTATTGTTTTCTAATATAACTTGTTAATGGTTCTTCCATCTCTGCCATAAAGTCTTTTGAAGCTAAAACATAAACTTAAAGATATTTAGGCGTTTTTATTTATTATGGATACTAAATACAGGATACTTATAATTTTAATGTTTAAATATTTTCCGTCTCCATTTATATTTGTAGTATTATTACTTTGCTCTTCAATTGTAAAGTTATTATCCTCATTCCAGCTGAAAAGATATGGCATTGATTCTTGTAATAATTATTCTTAAGAATTTATATGAGGTTTCCCAAAAAAATCATAGTACGAGGGTCACTCTGAAATTTTTGAGATACAACTAGGTTTTTAAAGATATACTTACAAAATTTTAGGTGTGTTCAAAGTAGTCTCTTACTTGTAGGAGACTAGTAGCATTGACTATTCATTGGGATAAATTTATTTAAGAATTTTGATAAAATGCTACTAAAAAAAATTCGCCGCTGTTCCTTTATATTCAGCAGAATAAGGAAAAAGCTTATAATTTCATTAAAGAATATAAATTACAAGTTACTACTTTGAACTACTAGTCAATGCTCTAGTCTACTCCAGCATCAATGCATTTTTGTAGACGGGTTTTCCCCAGATTAAATGCCTCAAGCCACTCATTTCTTGGAATAGATGAAAAAATGCATTTATAGCTACACCAATCTCTTCTTCTGAATGAAAACGTGGTACACGTAAGTCCTTTTTGATATTAAAGAGTAACCAAAAGTCGCATATAGCTAGATCAGATGAATACGGCGGATGTTCGATCACTTTAATTGGTTTTTGTTTAAGAAACTCAACTGTTAATCCGGCTGTATGTGAAGATGCATTGTCATTGTGAAGCATTAGTCCCTTAACATTCAGTTCTTGCAGAATTTCTGGAAGACATTAAGTGGTATAAAAATTTGTTCTTACTGTCTTCTGTCCTTCCAACTTAATGGCTCTGACCAATCCCATACATCTGAAGAAAACGACATACATCATTTTTTCAAAGCGTGTTGTTTTTTCACAATTGTCGGCGTGGGATCATCTTCAAAGACTCATACTTTGCTTTCTTGACGTGTTGGAACGTCAAAAAACGGTATGTACGTTTCATCACCTGTTACAATTTTAAAAATGATGTGGTGGCTACCATCATTTAGCAATTTAAGAGTTTCTTTACTGATTCTGACACGCTCCTCTTTTTGGTGCTCAGTTAGATTATGGGGAACCTAACGGCAAACTACTTTTTCATATGTAATTCTTCATGAATGATTTTGTGTATGGCTGCGGATGCAATGTTAAGTTTCTTCTGCATCAATTGATAGGTACAGCGATTATCATCTATTAACATTTTTCGTATGGCAGACACATTATGCGGGATTACTGCCGACGGCGGCCTTCCTTTGTGTTCTTCATCCTGAAGAAAATTGCGACCACTTCTAAATTCTCTAAACCATCTGAATACAGTAGCAGGAGCTGGAGATTCATCACCAAATGCTAATTGCAACCATTGAACGCATTCTCCTTCATTTAATCCTGATTTAAAATCATAGAAAATCATAGCGCGAAAATGTTCTCGCGTCAACTTCATTTTCTCTTCTGTTTAAAATTTATTCTACGCTAAACAAGTTGAAGTGTGTCAGTAAAAAATGGTCTTCTGCGTTAAAATACTTTGTATTTTAAAATTAAACCGTTATTATTATTTTTTGTAAATTCTCGTGTCCGTGTATCTCAAAAGTTTCAGAGTAACCCTCGTATTATATTTTCCTGGTCATGTTTCAACATCTTTTTCTCTTTTGCAACTAAAAATTTGGCATTTAATTTTTAGTTATTTATTTCTTTGCTGCATTGATTTTTTTATATATGTCGTATTATATCACGTTGATTTAATGATATTCAATTGCATAATTTTGATTTCCATCCTTTTAATTTAAATCCAACTGCATATGTTAAAATACCTTTTCCTGTTTTATTTATAATGTAATAACTTTACATGTGTGAAAAACTCAAGATTAATTCTTAAGATATTATTTCAGTGTTTTAGTCATTTTAAAGGAATTTATGAAATTTCTTTCTCAATTCTACTATTATGTCAATTTTTATAGTTTATAATTATTGATTGAAACAATATTTCTGTATTTCAAGCTATATCATAATCCAGCTATTTCCCATTATTGCTGGCAATTTTAATATTAAGTGTATAGTTTTACCCTGAAATAAACGAAAACATGAAGCATTAAACATAATTTAGATATTTTCACTGAAAAAATATAAACGTGTAATAAACTGTCCTTTTAAAACAGCAAAGTAGTTAAAATTTAACCGTGATTTCTTAAATTCAGATAAGTCTGTTGAATGAAGATTTCGTTGTTTCATAGTTATCTGCATACTAAAAAATCTTTAATGAAGATGTTTACCATACAAAATTTTGAAATTTAATTGAGCTATACAAGGAATGTTTAATTGAAAATATACTAAACAATGTGGTTATAAATGTAGACTGTATTCAAAGTATGCACCATTGGCATGAACATATCGATTCCACGGATTAACGAGCGAAGGATTCATTGCTCCCAGAATTCCTGTGGCGTGAACACAGTATTTGAAGTATTCTTGAGTTCGCCTTCCGAATTGAATCGCTTCCTTTTTAGATGCTTTTTTCAGTGGACCAAACACACGGAAATCGCGGGGTGATATGTCTGTATTGTAGAGAAGGTGGGTAAGCTGCTCCCACTCTAACTCGGCCAATTCCACGTGTGTGACCCAGGAGACGCATGGACGCGCATTATCATGGAGCAGAGTCACAACCTCAGTGAGCATCCCGGTGTTTGACCAACGAAGGTTTTATAGCTTTTCTCAGTACAGATAATGGATTTTCTGTTTGACGCCATCTTGTCCTTACACGTATTGCTAAAGCAATTGGATGGCGTTCTTGGTAAGAGCCTGTGCTCTTTCCTGCGCATGCTCCGATCTCCAACGGAGATTCTAAAAGAATTTCCATATATCTTACTACCTTCTCTCATAGCAGTATAGACAAATACGTTTATACTTACGTTGTTACCACGTTTTTCATCTTTTCCTCTTGTAAATTGAAAGTTAATTACTCTTAAAGGAATGCATTTTAAATTTGTTTGTTATGTTATTTCTTATCTGTATGATATTAATATTGAAATGCACATCTCATTGCAATAATATATTCCTTATACAAGTAATCTTGAGTTAATACTCTCATATAAAATTTCTATAAATTTTTTTATATAAAATCCAAAAAAATACACTTGTTAATAGTTTTAAACAAAATTTTTTTTGGAATAGAAACAAAATTTTTTTCAAAATTTTTTGCAGTACTAATTATTATTATTTTCATTTTTGTCTATCAATATAAGGAATAAGTTTTTGACAGTATAAACATCAATGCAAACAATTTATAAATCCTCCAATTAATAATTCTCTTTCTCAGTAGCCTCGATATTTTAATACTTTTACAGAAAAATATGGCGGAAAAAGCGATTATATTTGTTATCAAACATTTAAAATATGGCAATCCCAAGCTATCCGAAAAATAAAATACTATATTTCAATAATATTTTGTAATAATAAAGAAATTTACAAATCAATAGCATTTCTTAAATTTAAGTTTCAGTTTCTTTTCACGTCTCAAATTTAGTTTCTATAAAAACCTTTTCATGTTTAGCTTACTTTGGAAAAAAGTGTATAACACTTTTTACAACTGATTTTATAAAGTAAGTTAAAGTATTGTGCAAATATCAAGACGTATTCTTTTACTATGTTCACACACACACACACACACACACACACACACACACACACACACACACACACACACACACACACACACACACACACACACACACACACACACACACACACACACACACACACACACACACACAGTCTAATTGCATTTTACTTGGTGTATTTTGTTATCACTTCATTGATACTATTAATAAGTACTTGTTTTCTATATTATAATATAAATAAATTTCTATTTTATGTGAATTTTTTAAAAGATACCACATTTGTTTTTTCTGGTTAACGCACCTACATAATAAATACTTTATATTTATCTGATTCTTAATTGTGTATGGGCTAATCATATTTGATGCTATGCAGTTTTTGGAAGTTATTTAATGGAAAAGAATAAAAATATACCAGATATGACTTATTAGGGAATAAAAGCAGCAAAACTTGTCTAGTGGTCAGTGTGCCTGACTACAGATAGGGAGGTCATGGGTCCGAATCCCGGTTCGGGCATGGATGTACTTTCTGTCCCTCTGTCTATCCTGTCTTTGTCCTTTCTTTGTATGCATGGTTGTGAATGTTTCTGCCTACCCTATAAACGGGCACATATGGCTCGTGTGTACTGATGAAATATGGTTGAGTTGGAAAAGTGGGGCAGCGCACCCCATAATGCCAGCCTAGCGACAACAACAACAACAGAGAATAAAAAAAAGACAAAGCAAGCGTAAAGAATTATTTATTTTTCATTTTATTTTGATATAAGTATATAAGTAATATTTTTAATACGGCTTGCATAGTTTATTCATCTTCTAAAATATTTTTCATTTCCTCTTTCATTAAATATAATATGGAATTTACAATAATAAGTATGTTCGAAATGTTATCTTTAGATTTAAATTGGTGAAACTAAATAACATAGCTATAATCTATTTAGATATTGTAACTTAATGAACAATAACATTTCTGCTTGTAATAGTTTATAAAAATAGCTGAAGTGTTTATGCAATTAACATTTGCAATCCCCCATTTTTGATTATCGCTTTGCGTAAAAATATAAATAAAAGTAAATGTAGATGTTGGAGTGAAAATATTCATAATTATAGTAAATATTATTTAATTACCATGTTCTGGTGGACAAAATTAATTTGTGTGATTTTTTCATAAATATAAGATATTTATGAATCTCTTGATACATTACCTAAATCTTTCATTTAAAAATAAATAAGAATGGCGTACATCTCGCTCAGTTTTCTCGTGAGATTTATGTGTTCCTCGTATGAATAATGTCTTATTTATTATTATTATCAACTTAATTAAATACCGTAAAAAAAATCTATTCTTTAAAAATTATATTGAGTTACATAAAAAATGAAAACCAGTACTCTAAATTATGCTGAACACATTTTACTTATTTTCTTTTTTCTCCTTTGTTTTTATTATTTATTTACATCTCTTATCTATCGTCTGTAAAATCAATAATTTCTTAATGTGTAATTTCCTGGATCTCTTATGCAAATTGATTGATGAGACTCAAGGAAAGAACTTATTTTTGCTTTTCGAAAGAAATTAGCTTTCTTTACTAGTTAATTTAATTCTGTTCCATATCTTGCAAAATATTTAATGAGAAGTCATTATGTAATCTCATTACTCTTAATTCTAATGCTCCCTTACCAAAATAATCCAATTTCGAAGTTGATAAATTAATTAGGTATTGAGAAAATGTATGGAATATTTAGCTATCGAACAAGTAAAAACAGTTTTCTCACTGTGTCCACTTACTCTATCATTTAATTAAATATAAAAACTTTATGAAGCTATTTATTTATGTAGGGGGATTTTTAAAGCCCTAATTACTATTCAAATGACTTGACTTATTATTTCAAAAATCTGGTAAGGAAGAGTATAAAAAAGAATAACACCAAAGTGTTTCAAATTATCGTATGTGTTTCAATATATTTTAAATTGAAATATATCAATTTAAAAATTCCGTCAGACATAAAAAAATCACAAAGTAAAAGAATCAAGTAATAAGACGGGTTATAGAATATGTCTCAATTTTAAATTAGAATTTGAAAAAATTTAAAACAAATTACTTTTCTTGATTTTATAAGTTATTTTAATCTAGAAGTTACTTTAATAAAATACAATAACAAAATTGTATATTAACAGTATTAAAAAAATCAATTTCAAAGGCAGAATAATTAGTTGAGTCTCCTCAAATGTTTAACGGAAATAATAAAATAAATTATATTTCCAAAAATATAAACTCCAAATAATATATTTATAAATCAGGTTTTATTACCTATAAAATAACATGAAATTTAAAATGACTGTTAAGCATTTATCTATTGAAAACATGTTTTTGTTTTGTGATCCAAAGGAACAAATTTATAACAAAATTTCAATAAATAGAACAATTCAAGCCAAATTTCTTCTTTCTAGTAATAGTGAAATCAAGGGAAACCGAATATAAAATGATTATAATTGCTAAAAATTGTTATATGGAAACACTTTTTTCAATTTAAATTGAAGAACACTTCATAGGGAAAGTTTTATTTATATTTAGGGATCTACAAAAATATATGACATTCAATGTATTTTCAAAATTTAAATATATATATATATATATATATATATATATATATATATATATATATATATATATATATATATATATGTATATATATATATATCCAAAAAAAAAGAAAAAAAAGAATTGGATATAAAAGCTATCCATTTTTCTACTTAATGGATTATAGTCGGATTTCTTGTTTAGTAAATTGATATTGTAGAGCCTTGTATTTGAGATTAAAATCCAAAGTACCATTCTTGCATCATCTAATTTTTAAAATGCAGGAAATGGCCTTATATTATAGTGTTCATTGTTAAACATCTTTTACCTATTGGTAAGTTTTATTCATGGAAATATTTATGATTGTTGAAATCTAAATATTCGATAGGACAAATGAGTGAAATTTCAGCCATTTTGCTTGTGTCTTCAAGTCAAAGTTGAAAACGTTGATACACACTATCACAGAAAGAATTATAGAGCGGATAAAAATGCTAGTAAAATTTTAATTTCTTAAAAATTTAACAATTCTTAAGAAATTTGAAAACATAGATTCTAAAAAAATCCTCACCAAGAATGATTACTTCTGCCATCAATAATAGGATCCATAATCTTAAGCATTGTATGAATTCACAATTGAAATTAAATTAGATTGCATGCACGAATTCAATTGCTCATGTATCTTCAATTTTTCGCTACAATTTCCTAATTGTAGCGATTGGCATATAATGGAGAGTCAATAATTTGGCAACCACTCACCAGACCACTTGTTCTCGCACAAGCATACCTCCTTGTATCTAGCCCGGAGTGATACTTTCACCTAACTCTAACAATTTGGTGGAAGAAAGTGAAGGGGAATTTTCATAATTTAGAAGCCAGAATCAAGCATGTATACAAACTTAACACTCTGGGTAAATTTGTATAGGTCCTTAGTATTCCCAATACTTCTTTTAATCTCTAGTTATTTTACTTGGACATCTAGTTATTTTACGAGGACATTGAAATCACGTCCTGTTTAAATGCTCTTCAGCCGCTTTTAATGAACAAGACGGATCTTCTTCTAAGTCGAGATTCAAACTCACTACCTTTTCAATAATGAAAATGAAAAACAGGCTACAATGACCTTTCCATAGAGAACTTGCTAACCAAGACAAGTTTCAACTGCTTTCTGTATAAATATATTCACAATACTGGTAACATTCCGTAACATTAAACCTGTACAAACACAACTTTGGAAAGGTTCTTATAAAGGGTCGTGACACAAACCTTAACACAAAATTATAAAGCCCACTATTCAAAGTACATGTATTAATTAATTAATGTAAATAAGTGGTGACTGAGAAAGAGATCTTATATCCTCTACAAACAGGATAGCCAATTATAACTGAATCGATATAACTGATATAACGGAATCGAAATTGTAAAGTAAGATCAAGTGTTGTCGTTGCCACAGTAATCAAGCTGACATCATACATTTGAAGATATCATTGCAATCATATGGACGGTCTTTAAGATATTTGTTGAACCAGGTATTCAGATATTTTGAAAATTGCTACGTTTCTGATTCAAACCTCTTGGTATAGATTATGTGATGACTGAGAGCACGTGGGTAACATGGCAACATTCATGTAGCCTAGAACTCAACAATTGTAACACTAAGAAATAGCCTTTTTAGTGTAACAATTAATGATAAGTTGATAGTACATTACATGTACATATGATGAACTATTACAATTTAAGTTTCATTTTCAAAAGGTTCCAAAAGCAAACATTTTTCAGAATAATTTGAATCTAATATTGTTATACATGAAGCAGTTGATGTTTGTCATGTAAAAAATTAAAAAAACGTTGGCCAATATGTGAACTTTTCTTAATTTTAAGATAGTATTTATAATATGTGACAGCTTTTATGGAGCTCTTTGTGCCAAATTCAACCACTACAGTGTCTAAAAAAAACTTTTAAAAAAGCATATTGTTAAGAAAAGGAAGTCGTGAATCAGCTGTAATGACATGATATGTTTGTTAAGCTGCTAGCTTTTTTCTCTAACGATTTAAAAGAGCAAAACAGCATGTCTCACGTCATATCAGTGGTAAAAAATATTATTTAGTGTATATTTTCTATTCTACTAAGAGCTCTCTGTAATAAGAACTTCATACATGACATGATATTTCAGGACAGATATAACCAATAATTAACCTAAACTATGCATTTCAGTTAACCTAATTAGTCAGGGCTGAGAGTTGCCCAGTAAATAGAAAGTCAGGGTTGAGAGTTGCCCAGTAAATAGAAAGTCAGGGTTGAGAGTTGCCCAGTAAATAGAAAGTCAGGGTTGAGAGTTGCCCAGTAAATAGAAAGTCAGGGCAGGGATGTTGCGAAATAGTGATTGATAACTCATTTCATAAGCTGAGATTCAACAATTGCTTCCCTGGTACTGGGGTTATGGAAGAATGTCATCTTATATAAAAATTGTTCTACTTATACATTCATGTTTTCACGATGCTGAAATAAGATTTCTGCTCAAAAGAGAGTCATAGCATTTTGCATAGATAGTTCAGATTACAGAAAGGGAGGTTGGTTTGGTTTGTTTGTCGCTAAATGGTCATTTTTTGCCCATGAGGGCTAATTAGACCAGGACCTACGGTTTAAAGTGGATTCCGAACCACTACAAACATCCATGCCCAAGGTGGAAATTGAACCCACGATCTGTTGAACCGAAGGCAAGAGCGCTAACCATTCGGCTTCCAGTTCGGCTACAGGAAGGACGGGCCAACACTAAAAGCTCGAGTAATATGCAATGATATTTGAAGAATGAAGAGGCAATGGTTAGAAATATGTGGAAGCAATTCCAACTGAATATATTCTGCAATTTTAACTGTTGACTGAACTTAGGAAATGAAAATGGACTTCCTCTGAATGCAAAATATTCCCTGGTTATGAGCTGCTCGCTTCATAACCTAAGAGTATTTTGTGGCTCATGGGCATTTATATTTCCCTTTGCACTTAATCAAAATCTCGTAATTTGTCGTTTGAATAACTCACTTCCTTTCAAGAAAGAAATTCAAAGGCAATAATCTCTTGCTTTGGCAAGTCAATAGGAAATATTTCTTGCAAATGAAAAATTTTAAATTGAAGATAACTGAAGAACACTTCTTAAAAATTTACAAACCATACTGATAGGTTAAAGTAAAAATGTCCGAATTTAGTGTGATTCCTCCCGCAAAGAATTTTCTCAAAGCACTTCCTGAAGAGTTCTGTAAAATTGTAGCAAGTCTTCCATTGATTTGAATGTATTTCATTATTACCTTTGTCATATTTCATGTCAAATCAATTCATTTATTCGAACTTATTAATGATATTTTTTTTTATCAAAGCGAATGCAGATACATGGAAAAAGACATTTCTTATAGATATCATGATCAGGAATCTCTTCAATGCATAAAGTGGAGAATGGTATTGCACTATCAGAGGTTTTGTAAAAATAGCTTCACAAACAGAGTCGAATCCTTTAACGGTAGAGTATTATGGCTATCTTCTCAGTCTTAGATATGTAGGATCTACATCAGCGTTTCTCATTCTTCCATTCTTCGCGGTGCAATTTTCAATCAAAATTTTCATCGCACCCAATAAAACACATATAATAAAATATGTCATTTGACATTAACAGTTTATATATTGTTTGCTTTCAATGTCGCCTCCTGGTGGAGTTTTTTATTCAAAAGTTTTGTTTCTCATATAGTTATGGTGACGCAAACTGTTTTTACAAATTTCCAACAGTCTGGAATTGTATTCAACATTGTGATGTTCAAATTTTGCTCGCCCATGATTTTTCATTAAAAACCAAATTTATGGGGATGTCTTCACCTGGGTAATATTTCCTACTTTTCACCCCTTTCTTGTTTTTAATTCTGTTTTTCGTTTCAGAGATCTCTGAATTGTTTTTTTTTCAGTAACATGTGTCATAAAATGAAAACTTTGTGAATGTATACTCATTAACATTTCAGATTTCTGATTTTGTGACTGTCTTTATATGAACCTGAATAAATTTAAAAAATGATGCTTCTTCCATGGTGTCTTCTTTGAGTATGGGCGAATGAATGTCTTTTCTTTTCACAGGATTCTGATGAAGCCAGAATGATCTTTCATGAGTAAATGTACTGGGTACACCATTGTTTAATCACAACTTAAGCCTTGCACCATTTTTTTTAGGAAAATAGAATTTAAAGTTTCTCTAAGAAAAATTACATTTTGAATATTTTGGTACAAAACTTACATTATGGCCTTAGTTTTAAGCCTTATAAATTACCAAGAATACGTAAGCTTATTGGCAACACAGATGGACAAAAGAAGAATCCGATGTCTTTTATTGCTCTTGTGTCTACCATGTCGGACATTCTAGTGGTTTCACAGAAGTACCGATTTAATTTGAATATTCTGGAATGTTGACAAGATGCCGACTCTAATATTCGCAGATTTGACCAAATGTTTTGTCGTAGGGAGAAGGGAAATGTTCGATGGTGCCAGCTTAAATTCTAGCCAGTATTACTCGAATTTATTCTTCTGTCTCTATCTAATCTATAGAGAATGTGCACATTATAGATATTTTCTTATATTAATAAGAAAATATCTATAATATGCAATTTTCCATATTAAATTTTCACGTCATTGGATTTATGATCTATAAATTCACGTCCTAAAAATCAGGATAATTTTTTAAACTGGGTAAACGAGTACTGAACATAGTTAAGCATCATTAAGCTTCAGACGAGCATGGTTCGAAAAATAAAATCAAGAAAATATTCTCAATAATAAATAAATTTTGGATTTAATAGTACTGAAATAAATAAAGAAGAAATTCTCCCTTTATCATTTTCTTTGACCTAGACGGCATGAAACCTTATAAACCCAAACGACATTTGAAAATGCTTATAGTAGTATGCCAACAAACCCAGAGATTTCTTGGAATCAAAATTAAAATCATATGAAAAACAAAAATCATTTCTTAAAATCTTTGCCTGTGAATGAAAAAAACTTTAGTTGCCCCTTGAAAAGTTTCATATAAAATTAGAAGATGTAAAAATCCTAACACCATTGATGAAGAGCTTATTTAGCCAGCAGAAATTGAGATTTTAGAAACTATAATTGAAAATAATTACTATGTTGGAAACAATTGTTGTCAATATTTCTTTTAAATGTTATTATTGACCGTCAAATTGGTGACATTGCTGAAGATGTACAGTGTCCATTTCTCACTATGATTTTGAAAAATTATTTTCAATAGAATTTGATGAGGAAAAAAATAGTAATAAAAATGCTACTTTCAGTCTATATTCGATTTTGTGATGATATATAAGTACTATAACTGCTTTTGTTCAAACCAATAGATCAGAACGTAACAGCGCTCATAGTATATTAAAGAGATAAATAACAAAAATGGACTTTCTTGATTTGACGTCAAGCTCACATGTCAAATATGCTCGGTGATATTATAGAAAAGTATATAGAAAAACATAATAATAAAAATTTAAAAACATATATATAAAAATTATATAATAAATAAATAAAATAAAAAAGATAATAAATAAAAATGGATTTGGGAAAAAGAGTAGTTTACGATGTTTGGACGCTGACGACAACGAAGCACAACAGCAAACGTAGAACAAAAAGTTCTAAATGAAATTAAGAAGAAAATTTCAAACACTGTTGCGAGTGAAAAGAACAATATATATGACGTATAAATGATGTAAAGCGCGAGAAAATCTTAATCTTTTAACAAAAAGATCTGAAAAGTAGCAAAAACTCGACTTGGAAACACTATAATCAAAACAAAAACTTAAATTATCAGCACTATAATCAAAACAAAGGACTCTAGATTTGGCGAGAAATCATTTTGGGGGGATATCATACTTACACGCAATAATTATTAAATTTGTTTTTAAAAAGTAAGATTTGATTTAGTCAGTTATTTTAATTTATAAGCTAATTATTAGATAGAAGGTCGAAATATATTTTGTTTTATATGTTTTTGAATTCCTCTCAGTCAAATAATCATTTTTTAATAATATTTTCATTTAGATAATTCTTTCCCCCTCTCTTTCAGTGTACTCGCCCCCTCTACGGTGTTACGCCCCACAGGTTGAGAATCACTTAATTACATATGATTCCTCCACTTTTATTTACAATTGCAATCAATAATGAGCAGGACTCATTTTTTAAAATTAACATCTTGAAGTTATGATATTTTTGAAAGCAATTGTTTTCTATATCTTATGACAAGCACAGTGCCATACATCGGCTAACATTTGAACTAAGTTACCTTTCATCAAATTAATATTGCATCATGATAATTATTTAAATAAAATATCAGAACATTTGGAATTAAACTGAATTCCTCAATACATGCACATGCACACACATGCAGATATATAAATTAATACCATCATCCAATCGAATATTTCGGAGTAATAGCTTTAAGACAATAACCACATCCAAACATTTTTCTTAAAGCATTCATTAGTTTAATTTTATAATTTTTTAAAACTAATATATGCATTTTTAAAGCATAGTTTATTAAATAATATTTTAGAGATTTTATTTTAAATGGATGTCATTTGTTTTAAAAAATGCTTGGTAAAATATTACTTGGTATGAGTCAATCGTAATTCTGAAATACCACGAGAAATTTACATAAGTTAATGGAAAAATGGAAAAACGAATATATTCTGAATTACATTATACTGTGTGATAAGCTATCCAAGTATTCAGAAAGTTGACTCAAAATAAACTAGAGGATCTAAAACAGAGGATGAAGAAATAAACAAACAAAATAAATGTTACAATGAATGAAAAAGTTTTAAATCATAATTTATTATGAGCTCATGGGTGAAATCATGAAATATTCATAAAAATACCTTGATCAACATTAAAAAAAAGATCCTATTACAAAAAAATATTATCCGTGTTATATATAAATTGTTGTCTGCCTATTTCAATGATTGATATAGAAACTTTACAAAGACAAATTTTGTAAAAAGGATAATTTTTTAAAACAGTTATCATATAAATTTCTTAAAACATATCAATTTGTTGAAAATAATATATATGTCCTGAATATATTTTAAAGGTAACTGCTAACAAATCAAAAATCACTGCAGAAATTTTATCATGAAATGAATTATCATTTACCCCAAAAATAGTTATGTATACTTAGTTAAAAACTATCATTATAAGGTGTTTGCTAATAAATATCTTGATAAAAATATTAAAACTGATACAGCTAAAATATGAATCTGTAGAAGCTTTGTTTTTCAGTATGATTTGGCAACTATTTATACATAATTTTCCACGTTAAAATTCATATTGAATAAAATAAAGTGATGTACATAAAAATTTGCTTTTCAAGCGCGTGTTAAATTGTTTTCATTTAATATTTTTAAATTTGACTTTATTTAAACATGTGAATAATGTGACTGGAGGTATTTGATAGTGAAAATTTAAAATCTAAGATCTTAATAAAGCAATTACAGAAGACATAGAATAATTTTTCAAATTTGATTTTAAATTTAGCTAAGTTAAAAAGGTCGATAAATAGACTATAACAAAATTAATCCCATTTATGAATTTCTCTAAATTTCTTGTTTTAATAAAAACAGATGAAAGTTGAAAATGACCTTTGTAACTATTTATTAATATGATTTTTTTGACATCTAAATTACAAAATACTTAAATTTCTCCAATCTTTCACATTACACACATATGGACTATGGATTATTATGATGAAGATGAAACTGCCTGACTCACCAATATAATTTAATTTAAAAAATTATTCACACACACACACACACACACACACACACACACACACACACACACACACACACACACACACACACACACACACACACACACACACACACACACGCACACTTGCACATACACACACACACACCTTACACACACACACGCACGCACACGCACACACACACACACACACACACACACACACACACACACACACACACACACACATTGAATTAAATATTGAGCGCTAAAATGAGAAACCAATAGGATTTTTTGGGAAAATGCTGGGCGTAAATGACCAAAATTCAAGAATTACCATTAACTGTATATTAAAAGTACATGATTAAAGAATTACTCATTATTTTTATTTCATTATGTATATTAGGATACGCTGAGATAAAAGGATAAGAAATATTTCTTTGTATAGAGATAAGAAATATTATTGAAACTGAATTAAATAATGTTGATAAATTAATTTTCTAAATGTATTTTGCCAACCATTTTTCCATAAATAAGTTTGATAAATTGATTTTATAAATATATTTTGCCAACCATGATAAATACTACATAAATAGAACATAAGAATTCAATTGTTGAATGATACCATTTCATTAGATTTATTTTATGCAAAAAGTTTAGTGATAAATATTACTGAAATGTTAAATTCTTCACCTGATTTTATTCAAATTGCCGTAAATAATTCAAAAGCAATTTTTATTTGTGCATTTCTACATAAATCTTATTATTTAGTTATGTATTTTACATAATGTTTACCATATATTTGTTGAGATTCATATTTGTTAGGATTTATATTTGTTGAGATTTAGTCTGAATCATATTAGGAAATTGATCCTATTGTAATACTTGAAATCAGGTTTATAATTGTCTCTAAGTGCTTTCATAGAAATTATACAAAGATCACGATCAATATAGCGATATGTAGCTCTAGTATGAATTAATAGTTCAAATTACCATTACATATACTATTCAAATTAATTACTAATGCATTTAAAAGCCCAATTACACAAGCAAAAAAACTTAAAGCATATTCAATGTATTTTTTTAAACTGCATTTGAAGGTATTAAATTATTTTATAAAATAACAGAATTAAACCTTTTGATCAGAGCAATATTGATAAAAATATACAAATATTTATTCTACGCTATTAACAAAATATGTTCTGAATTATTTTCTAAATTTAATATAGTATTTTATAATTTTTAATTAAAACTTTTTATCAGTTAAATAACTTTTAGTTAGCATTATAAAAATTATATCTTTTCTTCTTTAAAAATATAAAAAGTTATTTAGTTAATATCCTATTGACTACAACTTAATTAAATAAAATTTTTAAGGCAATTACAAAACCTTTAGTTTAATTGCTAAGTGTTTATTTAAGATAATTTCATAGGTTGAAGTATTTTTACGTTTACTTCAAATTTCATTTTTTTTTTTTTTTTTTTTTTTTTTTTTTAACTTACCGATTTTAAAAAAAATCAATTATTTGAAAGCGTAAGAAGCAAGGCTTGTAAGAAAATTGAAAAGTGAATTTGCATTGAAATCGGAAAAAGTGAAACATTTTGTTCGTTCAAACTTTTGTGAATAAATCATTTCAAAAAACCTCATTCTTGGCTGGATCGTTAAGTTTAATCAATGTGATTCTTTAAGAAGAAAAACTCATTTTAATTCTTGATTTCTTGCTCTTCAATATCTCGAAATCTCTTATTTTGTTCTTAAAATTCTGATGAATGCAGAGAATTCTAGGAGACATTTTGACAACATAGTAAGTTCAGATTTGAGAAAAAAACTTGGAGAAGTAACTATAATTAATTTTCATTATAGACGAAAGAAATCTTCTGTTTCATTACTTTTGCTTTTTTTTTAATTATTCAAAATCTAAAAAAAATATTTGAAATTCCATGAGATAAAAATATTTTTATATTCATCCAATTTATTTTTTATCTTATAGTTATAATATAATAAAAAATTTGTATATTTCATTATTTTGTCAAATTTTTGAAAAGTTTCATTTACAAAAGTATTCTAATATTTTTTACTTAAAATTAAGAATTGAAATATATAAAATTAATTTCTTTAAAACAATCATGCTTGTCTTGGCATCATCTTATTTCTCTGCCTCATTTTCTATGTCTTATTATAGTTGATTGATCAAGAAAACATGGTGGAAGCTACCAAACTCGAAAATCATTCAAATTTTACGAGTCATGTTTGCATTATTTGAATTTATATTTTTTATTTCTGTTGGAGTGTTTTATTTTCTAATAGATTAAAGGTACTTTAAAATGCTTAAATTAATTGAGTTTCAAGTCATGGAAGCAATTAAAACTTATCCTATGAACTACACATAAAATAAGAAAAAAGACGTCAAATAGTTTTTTGTGAAAAATACTAAAGGTTGATTTGATTGCTTTACATTATCATATTGGAATGATGAGTTTGTGTGCATATGCTTATAATTTTTGGTACTCTTGAATGCTTCAAAATTCTTTCCTTTCAAACTAAGAAACAGGGAAATAGGATTTATGGAATGAAAAAAAGCTCTAAGTCACTAGATTAAAGCTAAAGCTAAGTTAAATCACCATTTATAGATGAATATTTATTTGAGCAGCTCTTTCTTTAAAAAAGACCAAAAATGTCTGCTCATAAAATACCCTCCGTGGACCAACAAATAAAAGTCCAACCTCTCTAAGGCAATGGCACTCATTTTTCCATGAGAGATCGAGAATGTTGGTGTATAGGAGAATGAGGAAGCAGATAGGCTTACAAAGGAGGAGACAGATCTGGACTCGGAAACTCCCAGCACCGTAACTTTAAGAGACGCCAATGCAATTGCTAGATACAAACTAAACGAAAAACATATCAAAATAGAACATCAATTATGTGTTATCAATGCAGATCGGTTTATTATCAGAACTAGTTCCAGACTTAGAACCCAACGCTTCAGTGGAATGACTATAGATACATACGGCACCAGATCTTACAAATCATGTAGGAACTGCCCTGAGGAGGAGCTCATCCCGCAACATATTTTTAATTGTCCTGCCATTATAAGAAGTTTACAGGCTATTGATGAATTTTCCTAACAGGGAAATTCATAATAATCCCTCTATAATGATAAAATTGTACGCATTGCCGAGGTAATGATTTCAGAATTATGAATGTTTTGATTTGATTTCAAATGGACATGACACCTAACCAAACCTAATCTGTTCGTGTCTTATTAGGATTATGCCCCAGAAAATCATCATTTATTAACTTCTATGTGCTCTAAAAAGAAAGATGGACACCTCATGATACATGTCGGTATATAAGTTTTAATTAACAGTAACAATATTGATATAGTGATTATGTATCTTACACAAGATGGAAAGTTTAATTCTTCTTCAATCAAAAGGGACCTCTAAGGACTTAACGAAATAAATGATTAGCCGAATTTTTATGTTGTTCCTGTACATATTGTTGTTGTTACTTATCTCAGGTTGTCTAGTCAGGCTAGACAAACCCCATAAAATTAAAAATATCCAACATGTCTAAAAAATGTGATGGGTCACGAAGGACATCGTCTTTTTTAAAATTTAGGCAGTTTAAGATTTGTCCAGGGGAGGCCATATTGACGGAACACCAAGGACAGTCTGGGAATGCCCCTGCTGAAAGGTGATTCCTCTCGTGTGCCCATTCAGAGAGCGGGAAAAGGCAGTTTGATAAGATCTTGGCCTTTATTGAAAAGGAAGTGTATAATCGATCACATTAGTGTGCAATTTAATCAGAATGATCAAGCACATCAGGAATGAGTCTGGTAAAATCCTAGGAGAGTCCTCACCCTTGGCAACAAATTGAAAAAAAGTGCCAAGACAAAACGAAACTCTAGAAATAGTTCTGTTTATTATACTTAGTGTATAGAAGTAGGGTTATTAAGATTGGCGCAAGCCACAGTTATCCCCAAACAAAATCATTCAACAGGGAAATGAAAAGCAGTTCAAAATCAAATTTAGATTAATCTTTTGATAATTAGCTGTTGTAATTTTCGTATAGTTTGACAATTCTTAATCATAATTTGGATGCCTAGAATGTTTTGTGATGGATTCTGAATAATTGTTTCTCTATTCAAAAGTGAGTTTGAAAAATACAAGTATGAAATATTAGATCTGTTATTTCAAATTATCTTAGATATTCAAGAAAGTTAATGTTAAAAATTGCTGTATGTAGAATACTTTTGAAGATAGTTTATGTGAATAATGATAAGCCACTAATCTATTGTCGCCTATGATTGTTTGTAATCCATTCAGCAAATAATCATTTTTGAAGATTTTCAATACAACTAAGTATATCATTACAACTAAGTTAAATCTAAATTTATTTCAATTGAATTTTGATCTGTGTCGCTCTCTTTCTCTCAAATATAAAAGGATATCTTAGTAATATATATAATATGATAAAGGATATTACAGTAAAATAAGCAATATGGTAAAGGATATCACAGTAAATTAAATAATATGGTAAATGATATCACAGTAAAATATATAATATGATAAAGGATATCATAGGAAATTAAATAATAAGCTCTAAAAGATATCACAGTAAAATATATAAAACGGTATAGGATGTCACAGCAAATTAAATAACATGGTAAATGATATCACAGAAAATATATAATATGAAGGATATCACAGCAAATTAAATAATATATCACATATTAATACAAAATTCAAATGATTGCAATTAAATATTGTGGAGAGTGGATGTTGAAAAAATCTGTAATTAGAGTAAATTCTATAGTTACCGCTGCTTCAAAATAGAAATAAAGATACCTTGGTTGCATTCTTGGTATGCCAGCACATGTGGTTCCATATATTACTAAAGTTGATCTAGTGTAACAGCGGGTGGTGTATCCTGGAGTAGCTGATGTTCAAATATGAATTCCGCAGTTTCGATTAGTGATAGATGAAGAAAACAGACAAGTTTGGGAAAAACTCAATCTAATGGATAAAAAAGAATGCTTGAACCATGTGTGACATGTGTGGATGGGAATTATCCTGTTCTAAAATAGCTGTTGACATGTGTTGATGTTATAGACCTCAGAGATGTGGGTCTGGTTGTATATTGCTCTATGAATGCGAATAAGAGATATGTGCGAGTGAAAAAAAAACATTCCTAACAAATTTTTTGTCAATAATAGGATACATTTATAGCTTTGTTACAGCATATTTTCCTAGACTTTCCATTAATATACATTATAATATTTTACATTGATGTTAAGTTGACAAACTTTTACTATCGATCATTAGGAATGGTATGTCATTGCCTCATATATGTTATATATTTCCATGTTACAGTTTAAATATTTACACTAATCTAAATTAAATTATTTACAACTTTCAAATTCACAGGTCTAAAGAAACATCAAAAGATAGTTACAAAAAATATTGTATTGTTAACACAATATGGTAAAGGATAACACACAAAAATACTGTATTCTTAACACAATATGGTAAGGGATAACACACACACACACACACACACACACACACACACACACACACACACACACACACACACACACACACACACACACACACACACACACACACACACACACACACACACACACACACACACACACACACACACACACACACACACACGCACGCACTCACGCACGCACACGTTCTACATTTTTACTGGATTGCAGCATTTCTGATGCTTTATTCCGAGAAATTTGGTTTACGAATGTATTAAAAATAAGTGATAAAAGAACTAAAAAGGGCTAAATCAACGATGAATGATATATTTCAAACGAAACAAATTGATTCCAATTTGTGATTTTATTTAACTTTATCTTAGAGATTCTTTTGTAAATACAACTTTAAAAAACCCTTTGCCTTTGCATTAATTAAGAATTGAAATAAGCTATTAGCTAAAAAAGAGAATTAACATAAAAATGATTTCTTTTGTCTTATCTGCGGGAATTTAAGAGCACTTTTCCTTTTTTATTGTAAACAAGAAGTAAAATGTGAAAATGAAACAAAAGATCATTTGCTTCTATAATGAAAATTAATTGCGATCACTTTACTAAGTTTTTTTGCTAAAAACAAACTTGCAATGTTGCCAAAAAATCTCATAAATTTTCTGTATTTAAGAGAGTTTTAAGAACTTTTGTTTACATCAAGGGACTCAGAGCCATTGAAGAAAGTGAGAATAAAGATAAGTTTTTTCTTTAAGAACCAAATTGATTAAAATTAACGATAGATCTCAAAACAATTCCCGCTGAAAATGATTTATTCTTCATAGTTGAAAAAATTCTTTTTTTCCTTACATTGTAAAGTCTCCATTCAATTTTATATCTTACCACGTTTTTCACTTTTTTAAATACTTGGTTTCAGTAATTTTAGTATTTAAAAGTTTTGAAACTTTATGCAAATTGAAACATTTTGATGAAACACAACTTTAATTTTTATATGAAATAATTTGGTTAATCAATAGATTTTTCTTAATCAAAGACCTTAATAAGAAAAGGTGTGTTATTGTGAATTTAATTTTTTTTTAATAGCGAAATCTTTGAATTCCATTATGTTTTTGTAATATGTACTCAAAATTTAAATTAAACAATTCATATATTATAAAATTCATGCTTTACATAAACTTTAAAATAGCAAAAAGCTATTGATGTCATTTTGAATGTAAAATTGATTTTACACCAATATGATTGATTTTTTTTATTTATTATTAATAACACAAACCATGTCTTCAAGTGAAAAATAGACTGTCATAGCAACAATGGTAAAGTTAAAAAAACTCGTGTGAAGTCAGATTAAATTTAGTATTTAAAAAATACAAGAAAATGATATCTATAGATTTACTGCTTTTTAATATGCAAAAGTGGATGACAGATTATTCATTAGAAAGTATTTATTATTTGTAGGCAAAATTCCCAATTTTTTCCAAAAATACAGTAATTATACCAAAGCCTAAAGTTGACCTTTTGAAACACGAAATAATACAATAATCTGTGTACAGTATATAGACTCATGTCTTATAATTCACAACTTTTTCACATGTTTAAATATACTTGGATGGTTTTCACAAGAAAATGATAATTTATTTAAATCCAGGAACATTTAAGATTTATTTAATCCAGGAACATTACATTAACATTTATCCATTAACTTATGTTTACCACTTTATTCACAGTATTATAATTGTCCAGTATTATTATTGTCCAGTATAATTACAGTATTATAATTGTCCAGTATTACAGTATTATTCACAGTATTATAATATATCCATCTTCCCGTACAAAATATTTTCGATGATCGAAAATATTTTGCACGGGAAGATGGATTTTATTTTCCTTTTTAAGAAAATTTAAGATTTTTTTCTTTTTAAGATTTTATTTTCCTTTTCCTCCACTTTAACACTTTGATTTTTAAGTTTTTAAAGCCAAAGAAAATGATTTTCTTTCCTGAGGCCTGACGATATAGAAGATTTCATCCTGCTCATTCCTAACTTCAATACTGCAAGGGTTGGAATTGATTTCAAATTCTGTAATAGTCACAAAGTGAGTGTATCATTAGAAAAGCAGAGGGCGTAAGAAACTCCAGACTCGACCTGTAACCTCCAGCGATATAATTTTACATGAATGATATTGCAACCATGATATATTTTACATTTGCAACTGTCCTTAATGAACATGAAAAGTCTTTAGTATGGCAGGGAATATAAGTCATTACCTTGCAGTGATGACAATAACAACCTTTCCAAACAAGCCACTGTGGTCCATTTAGATAAGTCATTTACAAAATTATATGAAAAAGTTTTAAGAAAAATTTTAAATTTAAAATACAAATTAGAAAAATTATTTCAGATTTCAAGCATTTCAGTGTCATTGCTCAGTTGAATTTAAATGTTATTCTGCACATCTCAACAGAAACAAAATGATTTTGTTTGGGGAAATTCTTTTTGAATGAAATGGTTTTTTTTTAAATTTTAAATAGGTTCAATATTTTTTATTTCTAAAACATTTACTTTGTAAAAATTTTAATATTTGGATAAAAATATAAATACATTTTTTGGAAAAAATTCATGAAAGATCTCAGAAAAAATTGGAATTTAATAAAATATTTTAATAGTCAAATTTTTGTTACTCCTAAAATCAAATTTTTGAAAATATTAATATCACAAGTTAAATTTTTGGAATATGTTATATGAATAGTTTTTTGCAATCATATGAAACTGAATATCGGCAAATGCAGATGTCTAGTTAAATCAAATAAATTTTATTACCCATTCTTATATTTCTGTTAGAAGTTATTTTTTATTTGACTACATTTCTTAAATAATGCCTGAACTTCAAGAAATTTGAATTCAGATAACTTTGATTATATTAATTAAAAGACACACAGTATTCAAGCAAATTACAACTATAATCACATTTAAGTATTAGATTATTTTAATTTTTGCAACTAATGCAATTAGACATTTCAAAATAAGAATTTTTAAAACCTATAGTGGCTTTTTAGAAACACATTAATATTCCTCTTAGGATTGATATATATGCTCTTATAAATTTAATTAATTTTAACTATATTCAAAAAATTAAAATAGCAAAATAATTTTAAATTCCTCAGCAAAAAATCTTACATTTCATTTAATATGCATTGAAAAGAAGGGATGTTTTTTCATTAAAATGGAATTAATTTCATTTCGCAAAAGCTTTTTTATTGCATTTTTTTTCTAAAAAATAAAGATCATAACTTATTCAATTAGGTTTCATCAAGAAGTATTCTTATAATATTATTTTTAAAAACTTGTGTGTCTAGCTCAAAAGTCAATTATTCAAAAATTTTTATGAAAATGCTCATTTCAAAGTTAAATAGATTCCAGAGACACCAGAAAAAATAGAAAAAAATGAAAAATTATACATTTTTTTCAAAACTTTTCTTGGAAAGCAAATATATTATTTCAAGAAAAAGTCTGTTCGTTACTATCTCATTAGTTTCAATTAAATCTGTTCTGGGATTTCATTGTTGTATTTATTTAATTGGAAATCTCTTGATGGAGCAAAAGATTGTCATACTTTAGAAAATTCAAAAAAATATATTTGGTTAGCGGGAAAGGGCAAATTTTATATTTTATTATTTTTTATTTATGTGTAAGCTCGAAAGAAAAACCTCATTATGTGTGAAATAAATTTTTTTACAAAGATTAAAAAGCAGAGAGCTTACAGGAGATAATTTTGAACGAAATTCAGATGCACTTCTCATTTTAACTATGTTTAAGATAACATGTTAAAATTTTAATGATGGTCTAAGACGAAATTTAAAAAAAAGGTTTCCAGTTCAATTTTCATAGAAAATTGGTATTGGAATCAATAAAATCAACTTTAATGATTACTTTAATGATGTGATACCAACTCCTGTTGTGGGAACATTATAGTAGGACGTAATTTATATATAATAATAATTAGATAATACGTCGTCTTAAAATAAAATGAATAACTGACAACGTTTTACAATTTTGAATTATAACTAAAGGATGTGCTTAAAATTCTTTCTTATTTTTCTTTTTCTTATAATATAACTGTATTTTTTCAATGACAGCGTTGCTATGTTGATTCCAATTAACGTGTACAAATACAAGTCAAACCTACTTAAATTTGTATGGATAAGTATATATATATATATAATTATAAAGCAAAAAATATAAATATATATAAAAAATACTATACAGAAAATACAATATAATACAATATAATAGGAAGTCTAGCTAGCGAAAAAGCAGCTAAAGAAAAATAATAATATTCCAATTAATTTTATTTTAAAATATGTAGGAAGTAGGGAATCGCTTGTAAGACTGAAATAATGCGTAGTTTTTATAACTACAGAAGGGCCACCCAAGCATTGAAGTTCTTACAAGAATCATGAAAACACCTACATTTATACTTTTTTCTAAACCACTTTAAATTTTAAATCTAATTACACCTGGTAACACTTCTTTACTCTAATTTTAAAATTACTTTTGGCACAACTCTCATACTATTTTTATGTATAAATTTCATCTGATTTGCTGACTTTGGCTTTATGTATTTACTTTTTTACTGTATGTATGTATGTTTCATTTATATGAGTATCTCTAATTTTTGCATTTATGTTTCATTTATTGGTATTTATAATTTTCTGCATTTATATATATTCAAATGTTTTAACCTAAGATCTTTGAATACGAACACTCTTTGGGGAAATTGCACGAAGATCTTTAGACATTTGTCCTTCGAGCGTGTCAGAAAAGAGTGTTCTTTCTTTTTGGATACTGGCCATCTCCTTCCTGATGAAGACGTGGCCCCTATGCTTTCTTCTTCTTTTCATTTGTTTCATATATTTCAGGGCTTTTCCAATTTCATATTTTTCATGTTTTATCTTATATATATATATATATATATATATATATATATATATATATATATATATATATATATATATATATATATATATATATATATATATATATTATAATGTTAATGATAAAAATATTGCGTGATTTTTGATTACCGAACGTCTTTGGTAAAATAATTGAATTTAGAGAAATTCTTAAATGTGACTATACTTTTGTCACATTTGATTTATCTAAATAAATTTAGTGAAGGTATGATTATTGCATATAATTAATTTTATATAACGAAATATACATATAAAACATACATATATGCATATAAATATATAATAAAAGATAATTTACTTTACCTATTCTTAGATAATTCCTTTAAGATTAATGTAAAAATGCTCTCTCTTTTGCTTTTTGCATAAAAATACTTTTCATCAGATTATTCCTATGTTTAAATAAGGCAGGAGTTTCAAACAGTAAAGAAAGCAGATTTTGTAGTTGCAAATCAAATCAAATGAATTTTGATTTATTTGACGTGCAAATAAATAGAAATAATCTAAAGAATTATTTCTAATACTTAATTCAATGCATTTTCAAAATTAGTTTATATTGAGTAAATTTCTTTTAGGGAATGCTTTTTAGGAATCCCACATATTTCATCTATAGAAGTAAAACATTTATTACATTTTTAAGTCAAAAGCTTTTTATCTAGTTAATTCATATTTATATTATCTATATATAGATGATTATACAAATATATTTCATCAATCTTTATAGAATCACAATATTTAATAAAATGATATTTGTTTTTTTTTAAAAAATAACTTTTTTTAAATTTTTATAATGAATAAATGAATAATGTCAAGTGTCTCATAACAAGAAAAAAATATTATTTTATCTGAAAAATTAGTATTATATGCTCCAATTCAGCATGAGTATCATATAGTGTGGGCGCCTGCATAAGAAGCTACCCAGCATCATGTAAATGCAGAAAACAACATCTCACCAATTATCTGGCATGTTGAACAATAGTTGCGTTTCCATCGCTAGGTCATGACGAAGCATACTTATTTCAAATAAAGAAATCAAATCGAAATAAATTATACAGATCTAGATCATGATATTTGGATTTGATTTTTTGAAAAAAAAATTTCAATACTTATTTTTAAAGTAGTTTTAATTCATCATAAATAAGCTGAAGAGAAAGGGGATAAATTTCAATTTTCAAATTAAGTACTAAATACGTAATTTGAATTTTAACCAAATTATTAGTTTTTATTTAAATAACAAATAGCGCTTGCTATCTATTTGATGATGTTTCGTCATCATAAGTTAAGTTAGTAACTTAGTATGGTTTACGGTACAGCATTTAAACTGATTTGACATTTTCAAATGAACAAAGAAAATAAATTCGCTCTTTTTTATAACAAATAATATTAAATTGCTTTTCTTAAAACTTTTTAAGTCACTTAATAAGCATTTTAGACCTGGATAGATTTATAGTTTTAAAAAACGCAAATTTAAATTGAGCCTGAAAAAATGTTCATACTTAATTTAATAACTTAATTAGATGCACATTTATAGTAGTGTTTTTACTTACTCAATAACTTACATATTCCCAATAGCTGATTAATTCGTTAGCTTCAAATGTAGAGCATTTAAGTAAGGAAGCATAAGTTTTAAAAGTAATTGGATTATGTAATTTTTCATTTAAGTAATTTGGAAGAATTAAATTAACTCGCAAGAACGCTAATTTCTTTCGAAATACAAAAATTAAATTCTTTCCTGGAATTACATTAATTTTTTCCCGTAAGAAATGGAAAAAAAGCATCTAGAAAAAAATCTTTCTTCTAAAAAGCGCTGTGGTAAGATAGAGAGAATAAATGAATAAATGAAGAATAAGAAAGGGAGACATACACACAGATAGATGATTTAAGTAGAGATAAATAGATTAAAAATAATAAGAGAAAATGCTTTAGCATTACTTTGTGTACAGTTCTAATATATTTACATTTTAATAAAATTTACATACCTAAGTATTGAATTTTGCTTTTCAGTAAAAAAAATTGGGGCAAATTAAATTGGGCATAGGCATAAGTAATTAAAATCATTTTAGATAATACTAATTTGAAATGAAAGTTACTAAATCAAATATATATATATATATATATATATATATATATATATATATATATATATATATATATATATATATATATATATATATATATATATATATATATATATATATATGCGCATGCACACACACTCACACATACACACACACGTACACACATGCACACGCATGCACACACAAATAATCGAAGAGAGAGTTCTTATAAATTAAATAAATACATGAGAAACTGAGTTTTATATTGATCTTGTATTCAGATTAACAAAACAGAAATGAAAATGCAATAATTATAGTTGAAAGAATCACAACACTGAAAGGTGTTTAAATAAGCTTACAAGTCTTAATATCCTTCAAAGTCTAGGGAAATTAAGCTAATAATAAGAACTTAAAATAAAGTTTCTTTCATATAATTTTATATTAAGAACGCCGGCCAACTTGTCTAGTGGTCAGCGTGGCTGACAACGGATAGGGGTGTCCTGGGTTCGAATCCGGGTTCAGGCATGGATGTACTCTCTCTCTTTCTCTATCCTGTGTTTGTCTTTTCCTTGTGAGTTAATGAGATATGAATGGTGCCTACCCTATAAACGGGTCACTATGGCATGTGTGAGGATGCGATGGTGGCCCACACCCTGTGGTGCACCCGGGGCAACGCCTCGGCAGCAAAGAAGTCGCTGTTTTTGGACGGTTCCTTAGGTATAAGGGGACATTACATTTTGATGTTCCCCGACCATTGAAAAAGAATATTAAGTACATTTTTCTTAAAAAAAGTGAAACACTTTCTTTTGTATAAAATCTTCTCTGATTAGAATTGGAATTGAGACATTAAAAAGCGGTGCATAAATTACTAAATTTTTGTTTAATTTAAAGTTGAGCATTTATATTGAAAAATTTCCTGATGAAAAAAATGTGTCTCGAATATTAAAATTAAGCTGAAATTATCATTACAGTATCATATTTATTAAATATAATATGAGATATACATTAAATATAATATGAGATAGATATTAAATATAATATGAGGAAACATTTTATGATATTCAAGTGAATTCTAATAAAAGGACAAAAATCTGATGAAAAGTCAGGCATTATTTGATAATTTTTTGCTTAAATTGAACCAGTTGTTTTATGATAACAGCTAAAGACTGTATAAGTGAGATATTAAAATTTCAAAAATAAATTTAAAAAAAATTCCTTTTTGGACGGTTATTGATTTTTTTTAATAATAATGAAATCTTAACCTAAACTGACCCAAATTAATAAAAACGACAATGTTAAAGTTAATTTATATAGTACAATAAAAATATAGTGAAACAAATATTATATATAATTCGTGTCTTGAAAGGCAGTTGGAACATCTGAATTCTCCAGATACAATTAGATTTCAGATTTTAAAAGCAAAAATAATTGTTTTTGAGTAATATTTAGAAATTCGATTAGAAAACGAGTAGATGAAGTAAGACGTAAGATACCGAACATTATGTTTAAAGGAGAAAGCCATCAATTATAAAAGATGGAACTACTATCTAGGAAATTTAGAACGGAACAATAATGAAGATTTTGAAAAATACATTAAATTCGCAATTTAATAATGGGAATCGTGTGGGATTCGAAAATTAAAGTAACGAATGAAATAATTATATTTATATGTACAAATTCTTAATTTTCAGAATATAAATATTTTTTAATTTTTTCATTAAATTCAGCAGAAAACTTATATCTAATAAGATACAGATTATAAAATCAAGAAGACAGAAAACAGTAATTTCTTTGTATATTGATTACTAATAGATACTACCAGCAAAAGTAAATACCAAAAATTTTCTGATAAATTAAAATCAAAATTTAAAATTATAAATAAGCACACTTTCTATATTTATAAAAAATTGTCAGCATAAATTTAATCCTCGTGATTTATTTTATTGAAAATATGCTTATTCATTACAAAAAGTTTTTAATGATTTAACTCGTTATTTCTTAAAATTATATTACTTTTAAGTTTAGCAAATTGTACTTTGAACTCAATTCTAAATATATAAATTTTAATTTTAAAGTAAATTTAATGAATTATTTATGATTATTTAATAATTATTTGTTAAGTTAAGCACAATAGGATCTTAATAATCGTTCTGTAAAAAATAAAAGTAATTTCTATGTTCAGTTTTGTGCTGTTGATCTTTCAATGGTTACCTGTTTTGGACCATTTATACATGTATTCAGTATTTAATGAGACTATTTTTTATGCGAGATACATTTGTGTCAGTTTTGTTGAAAACTTTCCATAATCTTGAAATAACTTCTTCTCACATTAGGTTTATTTGGACAAATTTTCATGAAAAGAGTTTCCGTTTGCGAATGTCTTACTGATATGATTTTTATTAGCAATCCGACTCTTCACTTCATATTGTAATCGGCAGAAGTTTGTTTGTAGTGTAATGAAACTAAGCAAACAGAAGTTATTTCATTTCATTTGCTACCTTCTCTATCAAAAATAATTGTGTTCACAATAATTTATTCAACCAATTTTACAATTTAAATGCTTTTCTCAACTGTTGCAAAAATTTCCGTTCAGGTATGGTACTAGCCCATGGATTGTTGAATCAAATAACAGGGCATTTACACAACAACTGCAAGTTCAACAACTGTGAGCGATTTTAACTGCCTTTTTCTTAACTAACATTGAAATTTAGTCAAATAAATATTTTTCCACTATGCACAGGGCATAGTAAGTGACTTATATTCATACAGATCATTCACAGATGCTTTAACTGGTTAAGGATATAACTATAAAGACTAAATTTGTAACAAAAGGAGATAATTTAAAATAAAATACTCACGGACATCTTTGGGCCCAAGCCCCTGAGTTTTACCACAAGGGAGTTACACAACTGGAGATACGTTGGCAGAAAGTTCTGGATGATGATGGTGATTACTTCGAAGACAAAAAATAGGCTATGCTTTCTGTGTGTCACATTCTATTGAGTCATTAAAAAAGGCAGAAACTTTCTTGTTTTCCTTCTACTTTCAAGTGTCGAAAACTGGTAACCCTACTTAATAGCCCGCAAAACCAGAGTATATGAAAAGTATCAAATCCTCTAATGTCTGAAGAAAATTTGAAAGTAATTTACCTCATGAATCCTACAGAGCTATTTACAAATCCTTTGAATGAGAAGTAGTGGGAAATTTTTTTTAAAAGTTACCATTCCAAATATTTTCAATTATATTCATGTTTAAGAATCTAGGTTGCCAATTAAAATGTCAAAAATTAGAAAATTGATCTTTGTTCTATTAGAATACAAATTAATATCAACGTGTGTGGTGTAATATTGAATTGGAATAAGTAATAGACTTAAATAAGTAAAATGATCTAACAGGATGATTACATGCATTACTTGACCGGTTCATCTTTAGACATTTCTGTTTCAGAGACAGTTTTGTACCCAGAACTAAAATTGTGAATTATCTTATAACTGCTTACGTTAACGAACATATAACTGCTAGTAGAATGCAGAATCGAGGAATTAAGAAAGATTATACGTATACCATAATGGACCTCAGAGACAACTATCAATGAAAGTTGAGAAGGCAGACATGGTACACACAAGAATTTACTGAATTGTATAACTATATCACAAGCTCTGAGTTAAAAAAATGAGTCATTTGCAAGGTAATATGTATTTACATTTACAATTTTACGATATTTGAAACAGCATGGACTGTCAGCTAAGCAACCATTAATAATAAAATTAATAAATTAGCCAGAAAATAATATCGCAGTAGGACCAACTTTAAAGTTGTATTCATCTACAAAGTTGTAAGCAGGTGAATGGAAAACATAATATCTGTTTTAAGGCAGATTTTAGTTTTGTTTACAGTAGCATGATAGTTATATGCATGTTTGATAGCATCATGTAGAACACAAATCGCCAACACGTATTCTTCATTGTCACACACTCCCATCACCTTATGTAATGATATAGGTTGCCATTTGATACATGTTTCAGTCAAATATTGCTCACTTGATAATGCTTTAATTATTTTTGTTTAGGGTCATTGATTTGATTCATAAGAAGGATTTAATTTTAGCGGGTCGTAACTGCACATTGCAGTGTTAATCAGACTTTTTTGTTACAGAAAAAGTTCACCAGTTGTCCTGGTCCACTATGTTTTGAAACTCTCTTACTAACGCCAAATGTATAGTTAATGATTACAGAATGAGATTGACAGCTACAGCTACCATGGTCAAAGAAATATGTCATTTTATTGAAATAGGGTGGACAGTTGTACTTGCCACTCAATATTTTTGCTTAAGTATGTAATTAATCTTATTGCTTCCAGAAGTAGAGGTTCTGAGTACTAATATTTCAGACTTTAAGATTCTAAATTTCTTAAAAATTCAATCAATTTTTATTTCTAGGATTCTATATTTGTTCAACAAATATCAATATGTTAACTGCATTTCTTTTACTTCAATAATTGCCGAGTTGTGCATACCATTTCTATGGTTTTAATATGTTAACATTGGCCCTATAAGACATTTTCATCATTTATTCCATACCACACTTCAAATTTTTAAAATTTTAAGTGAAATTTATTAGCAACAAGTTTTTGTGTCTAGTTATTAAAATTATGTACTTCATTAGTTTTAAACAGTATGCATACGTGCGTGTTAATTGTTGTCTTGTATGTTAAAACTGTGTACTTCACTAATTTCTAAACAATATGAGTACGTGTGAATTTTTGTGCTTTTTCTGTAAATTTGACCATTGGAAATATTTTAATGGTTATTATCCTGTAAAAACATTGTAATAATGTAAAAGAACAATAAATTTCTATGCTAAAGGATCAAATCATGTTATAATAATAATACATTCTTACACAATTGACATAAAGTTTTCTTGTGTAATCTTGTATCTACAGTAAGTTATTTCATTTACAGGTATTAATTTACTTTTATATTAATATATTTATTTAAGTATTATTAAAATATTTTTATAAATACAAATATATATTCAAATTTGTTAATTTGATTTCAAGTCAACAGCTATGTTTCTCAGATTTATTAAAACACTATTCATTAACCTAAAAGTTGTAAATTTGCAAATGATAAACTATTTAAATAAGTATAGTAAAAAGTAAATTGATTATTTACAATATTATAAATTCCAATATTTGTTGCAAATTTACTTTCTTAATAATTCAAAATTTGGATCTAACTTGTTTATATTATAAAATGAATGATGTTTCAATTTAATAGTTGGAATATCATTTGGCTTTGGAAGTCATTAAGCAAAATGATACTGGAAGATTATTTATGCTATTCACTGCTGTAATATTTGCTTATTTGAAAAACTGATATATTTCATATGGATACATACTTATAACATCAGACGTTTTTTATACTTTGTTGATATCATATCACTATTCAAAGGATTTAGTAAAAATGAAAATTACCGATTATTTAGCCATTCCTAGAGTGAAATAATCTTACAGTCAATCAAAAAATTTTGAAATTTTATAAGCAGAACTGACTTATTAAAAAATTGTAATTTGTTTGACTTATAAAGTGATAATTTTATCATGAGGTTTATACGGATGTTGTTAACACATAAGAAAATGTTGTTAACACATAAAAAATGATATAAATGAATAATTTATATCATTTTTTTCTTGTTTGATAAAAATATCCTTATGTATTAAGTACATCAAATTGCATCTTAATGTGTTAATTGGCTTATTTAGTATAAATGTTGATTAAAATTAAAAATACAATAAACAGTTACTATATATATATATATATATATATATATATATATATATATATATATATATATATATATATATATATATATATAAATTCCTTTATAATTATTTACAATATCAAATAATCATTAATCAATTTACAACAAGAAAAAATATCCTTCTCGAGGTTAATTTACTTTTTAAATTGATTCATGAAAGTTTATATATTATTTACACAATGATGGTTAATTTATAAATTAATAATTTCTTTTTATTCCTAGTTTCTTTGACTAAAATTATCTAAGTTCCACAAAATCAAGATGACTAATTTTATATTTAAATTTAATCATTTTTATAAATCATAATATTCATGTTAAAATTTTGCTTCTGTGAGCTTTAATTTGTTTACTTAATATCTTTCTAATACACAATGAAAAAGTAAATTAACAGTAAATTTGCCAATTTTTGTAATGAAACTTGAAAGATGAATATTTCCTTCAAATAATATTGGAAGGAAAATTATAGATGAAAATTTATGCGGGGTGAAAGTAAAGTAAATTGGAAGAATTCCTCAATTGGAGTAATATCTAAAATGAAGTATAGATAAATTAAGAATAAAAAATTACCTTTCATTTTCCTCAATAAAATGAAAGATCTAATTTAATGTATTGTAGGTAAAGAAATCTTTTGAAAATGATATATACTCCGTAATATTATAAAAGATATTTCATTCAGCTTGATATCTTTTTGTACCTTTGAAATATATTTTCAATTCTATTTATTTCTTGAAGAATGTTTTATATTTAATTTATTATTTGGGATATTAAAATTTTTTAAATAATATAAAACTTATATTATTTAAAAACATATATTATTGTAACTTATATTATTAAATTCAAATGAAGGAAATTTCAATATGGTTAGACTTTTTATTTCTTTTTTATCAATACAATTTTAATTTTCATTCATTTGATTTTATAATGATAAAAAAGATTACCAATACACAATATTATTCAACCACATTGTAATTAAAATTTCGATGCAAAAGTAATATTTTAATTTTTAAGGAAAAAGACAAATGATAATCTTATTAAGAAAGACTATTTCATTTTTGGGAAATTTTTTTATGTTTCTTAATAAAATTGTAATTAAGTTAAATTATATTTTTGAATAATTGCATGAAAAATTATGAAAAGTATTGTAAGCAAAATTGAATACATTATTTTATATTTAGCTTTAATTTCGTTGCTTTAAATTTCTACTAACATCCTGTCATTGACATTTCAAATTTCTTAACAGATGATTCCCATTAAATAAATTAAAGCCTGAAATTAATTTATGGAAAAACATAATTTAAATAATTTATCTTATAAAGCTGCACACTTTTTACGAATTATTTTTCTGCACTGTCAAGTATTTTGTTTAATATTATCCTTTTTTAGAGTTATCTAATTGGGTTGAGTTACTAACACATTTAAACGGAAATTACACTTAAAAGTACTTCAAATTTTTTAAAGGCTAATTGAGACTTATTTAGTAATTAGTTTTTAATTAAAAGAGTATTTCAATTAAAGTATACTCTAATTAATGATATTCACTAATTTGACATATTTTTACCTAATTATTATTAAATTGCAATGATTTAAATCACTGCTTAGAGTCACAGATTTAAGGCCATTGTGCTCAAGAGCACAAAGTAATTTAGACATTGATACTAGAATTAAGTAGTACTCATTTTTCAAACTACATGCTGCATTTGCCGAAAAATTCAATATGGGTACTTGTGATAGAATAATCTTTTTATTGTGCAAGTGGCATTGTTCGCCCAATAGCAATTTTTTAATTGATTATATTTTTCACCTTTAATGAAATAGAATACATAAAGAATTTTGTTTTTATTGTTCCAAAGTCTTTAAGTCGGATCACATGACTGTTCTGATTAATAGTAAAGGGAACCACGATTATTTTCTGTACTTAATTGACTACACTTGCTTTTTTTTTTAAGGAGGAATGTTCAGCTAATTGAAGACTGTCCTATTTATTTACTACCAGGAAATTAGGAGACAGATAAAAAGAATTACTGACGAGATGTTATTAACCGAATGAATAATGGTACAACAATTTATAAAAGGTCATAAATATTTCCTAATTACTGTAGTCAAATATAAAATAATTTCTACAATTTATTAGTGAAAAGAAAATTAATTTATTTTAAGACTCTTTCAAAATATACTTTTTCAATTTATTTAAAGCAAAATGTTTCGATTTTTCTTTTACTGTGTAAAAGATAATATTACTTATAGATAAATTGTTATTTTAACTGAACTATCTGCATAATATCTTTCGTTGAAGGAATAAATTATTTTGAATGAAAAAAGAATGCTAATTTATATTATTTACTGTTACAATAAACCAATTTTTTATCATTATTCAAATAAAATATCTATTTATAATAGAAATAAATATCTGTGATTATAAATGAATCGTTTATATTATATTTAGCTCCTAATATTTATCGCAACAATATAAATAATTTCATGCCTTAAAATATCTAAAAAGGGCAATTTTTGAATTTCTTATTTTTAACATATAATACAGAATATAGCATAATAGATGAAAGCTATCATTTTTGTATATATATATTTTGTATATATATATATATATATATATATATATATATATATATATATATATATATATATATATATATATATATATGTAATAATCTGATTTTGTGGGATGCAAATAAAGTAACCAAAGAAACATCCAACACCCATCTTGATAGAAAAAAGAAATTTTCTATGAAGAAAAGAGAAATTTTAAATGAATATTTTAAAGTATGAGCATTAGAGACTGAATATTCTTATAGATGTGAATACATTAATGTTCTTCTCATTGAAAAAATTATCAAAAAGTAATATTTTTGGCTTCTGTATTATATCTAATTTTAACTCACTGTTAAACTAATATGTGGAAAGTTTTTTAAGATACAGAAAACCACTATAAACAAGTTTATGGAATGTTCATGCTTATTTTGTATGCAATTATAAGAAAATTTAAATCTTTCATATACGTTTTACAGTTTTTAAGGTGTTTATAGTTGATTTCTTAATGAATGCATCTTTATACAAAATAAATTATCAATTCTTTTTAAACATTAAAAGTTTGTTTTTATAAAATTTACCAAGTATAGGAGTTTTAATCAAATTTTTAAATTTTATTTAGATTATGAAGAACAAAAAGAAGTACAACGAATTAGATTTTTTGAATTTTATTTCATGATTTTACATTTAATCATTTTATTATATATGCGAAATATACTCTCAATCAAAATTACACGGTGATTTAATGGCGAAGCTGAAAGTTTTATTAACTACGTAATTTAGTATTAATAAAATGGGGAGAAAATTTCTAATTGAAATACACTGAAATATTGCTTTCCTATTTTATTGTTTGCCTTTTATTTTATAAAATATCTAACCATAAAAATATATCTAATTTATTATAAAATAGTAGATAATTTGACAATGAATACAAAATCAGAAATATTTTTTATATGAATTATTTATTTTACGATTTTGAGTTAATTTATACTGTCAAAGTTTTTACTGAAGTGGAAACTCTTTTGTTAGCGTACTTTAAAACATTACTTTTTGATATGAATTATTTTATTTATGTACAATTATTTACATTTAGACGCATATAAAATCAAAAGAGATTTTGCTGATATACTTTGTAAAATATTAACAGTTATTATAAATTAAATATTTACTTATTTTAAAATAATGTTATAAAAATGCACACTGAAATGGAAAGTATCTTGCTGAAGTGGTAAGATTTTTTTTGTACGAAGAACAACAGAAAACACATGATTTTGTTTATTAATTTTGAGTAATTTATAATATTATCATTTTAAAAGTTTCCTAATAATTTTTTTTCAAAATACAGTATCTTTTTTTATTCATAGTAAAAAAGAACATCTTCGAATAAGTTTTATCATGAATGGATAATGCTCATTTTTGTTTTTTTCAGTTTTGTTGAAAATGGTTACAATTATTAATTATAATACTAGGGAACAGTAATTACATAGCTTAACTGAAGCATATTCCTTTTGTAAAAATATAAAAAATAACAAAATTAATTTGAATATGATTTCGAATCACCCTCGAAAATTACTTTTTATTATATGATTTATTTCTTGTGCCAATTCTACAAAAACAATGAAGAAAAAAAAATAAAAGTAATGACAAAAGAAAGGTTCAAATTATTTTTCTCGTTTTATCCTTTTCAAAAACGTGATTAATTCAACAAAACATCCTTAGAAATCTTCGACTCTCATGTAGTTTTATTTGTTTTAATAAAATAATCAATTATTCAGGCACTTAAAAGTCAAAATAAAATTTCCTTATTTTATGCTGAAAACAAAAAGGAAAAAAATATATAATTTCTTCCCCTAAAATCAATATCATTACAAAAGCTTTTCTATTTTAATCATTAAGATTTTGAGAGATATTCTTTGCCTCAAATATTCGTATTGTTTCATTTTTAAATGTCAATTTAATAAAACTATGACGCATTTTTTTCGGTAAATATAGCATATGTTAAAAATTTAGAAGACTTCTTGATTCCAATGGCCCCTTTTTGTAAAATATTTGTTTGTGTGTTTGAGCTTATATTTTTATTGGGAAAAGAATTCACTATATTTTTTGTTTGATTCCTAAAATATTTTAAAATGTGAAACTTGCAATATTTCAATTTTTTTGGTTAATTGAAGTTATTCTTACAAATTTGTATATCCCAATATGATTGATTTTTTTTCAGACAGTCTAATTGATTTAATCTCAACAAACATTAATAAGTATTAAAACTTAAAATTATTATTGTCTTTTTATAACATTCTTATTAACATTTTTTATACAATTTTACCATTATTGAATAATATTTAAAATAAAATAAAAAAATCGATTTAACCACATTAGTTTACGTTATTATTGAAAGTCATTATTTAAATACACTTTCAATACAATACGAGGCATGCAAAATTTTTTTAATGAATGTGAAATATAACTAATAATAGTATTTGAAATCATAATTAAGCCACTGATGAAAGTATCAGAAAAATGAGTTGAAGTAATTTAAAGTAAACAAAATGAATTAAATTTAGAAGAAACAAAAATTTACTGACTAAAGTTTAATTCAAAAGCATTTGTTTCATAATTAACTATGAAATAGACAGTAATTATTCCTAATTCCTACAAATAATTTATTTCAAATCATTCTTGCTACAGACAGCTAGCTATTGGTACTGTATAATTATTTTTGCTTTCTTCCACAAAAATATTTTTTTTATTAGTAATGATGTTAAAAGTGCAGCATTTTAATACTTGCATTATACTAATATGAAAAATTATATTCAATAAATGAACTAAAATGTTTGAAATGGGTATTAAGAACACTTGTTTTGTAATTTATATATTTTTTTAATAATTTTGGTTTCATTAATCGTTTTAAAGAAATACGATTAATGTTGGAATATATTTTGGGTATAAAGATACGAACTATGGATAATTAAATAATTTGGTAACTGACTGATATATAATGTAAAAATATTTTATAAAATATAAGAAGAGGAATAAGGAGCAACAAACAAAGAGTAATGAAATTTTATTGATGGTTATGTATTGCTGAAAAAACACAATTTGGTTATATTATGAAAAAAAAAAATGAGCTCTCGGGTAAAAATAAATTTCAGTTGTCCGTATGATTTTTCCCTGGTTAAAAACATTGATGTATGAGATCAGTGCAGTGATTGATAGAAAGATGATCATCTCTCAATCTTTATCAACTCAGATACTTTCAGAATGAATTTAGAATTATTACAAGTATCAGATTCTCTCTGGAAAAGAGTTACTTATAAATTTTCCAGTGAAGTGGTATTTGTATACTTAGGGCAGATGCCTAATCTCGTTTTTTTCTCCTCTCATGTGGTATATTCACCTCTTCTACAGCCCTAATTCTAAGGCCGTGGTAGCTTAGTGGTTCATCGGCTTTCCATCCGAAAGGGCGGGGTTTGATTCCCAATGTCGCCAAAGACCCACCGAGTATATGTGATATACTTGCTCGTTAAATCTGTGGAATCGTAATCAATATGGTAGGTCGTTGAGCAGTTACTATTGTTGTAATGGTCTGGAGAAAATTTATTATTTCTTCAGATCAATGTCAAATTTGAGTAAGTGGATCCTCTGGTGGTGCCATCTATCGGAACGATTTGAAGAGCAAAGCCGTACTTTCACCTTCGTGGTGCTTTGATTAAACGAAAGGTGCACCCTATTGACTTAAATTCGCATAGCCAAGGCATAGCGAGCTTCACTTGTCCAAGTCTTTTAAGTAACAACAACAACAAAAAACAATATGACATTTAGCATTTTTTTCATATACTCCAATACAGTGTGACTATTTGTTATTTTTATTAATGACATCTCTAATTTGTTCTTACATATTTAATACATCCCTAATTTCTTAAAGATATATATAAAGACATAAAAAAATTATCGGTCTCATTTCATTATAGGCATTATATTTTTCAAGGATTTATTTCTTTTGAGCTTGAAGTAATAAGGAAGTTAATCAACAATTTTCATTTTAATTTAAAAACTACCTATTTGAAAAATATTTCCATTTAACTAAGCTAAATAAAATTTAAATTAATTAAATAAATAATTAAATTTTCAGTAAATTGAGCTTAAAGTTTAGCATATAGTTATTTATTAAATTAATATTTAGATTATAAACTAACTAATTAGTTTCAATCAATATCTTCAGCAAACCAAATTTATTTATGTATAATGACATTGCATCCTTGATATAATTATTTTGAATATTTAAATTCATATTTTTGGAAGTTAATACGAATAACTTTAGAAAGAATCAATAAAAATCTATTTTAACGAGTTCTATTGAGTGTAATTTTTTGAATGTTATAAAGATTGATAATATAAAATGATGTATTTTCTTTCCTTTTTATTCTAAAATTTTATTGTTATTTATATCTTCTCAATATTTTAGGAAATACATATTTTTCAATTTTAATATAATTTAAAAGTTTACCTTTAAAATAACTTTTTATCACATTTCGTAAAATACATTAAAAAGTAGCGATTAAATCTGCTGAAGCAGGCAAATTTTTATTAATAAATATAATTTTACAATGACTTTATTTCTATTTATAAGTACCTATTATTTATTTAGCAGGTAGTATTTTATCTTGTCTAATTTCTTAAATTAAAAAAAAAAATTTCGTGGATGAAAAATTTTCAAATAATAACTTTATTACATTGCCTCGATTAGTTTTGTAATTTTTTTCAAATTATATTAGTTTTCTGATGATCACAACCTAAAAAGTATCTAATATGCTAAAATGAAGTTAAACAAATGTAAGTATATACACAAGAATATAAATTCATTTTATCCAACGTGAAATAATTCTGGGTATTGAAATTATTTATTAATTATTGTTTATATGATACAATAAATTAATGTTTATATGGTAATGAAATTAATGTTTAATTAATATTTATTTGGTACAATGTTATATTGTTACATATAATCATTAATTTTCAAGTTTACATTTAACAGACGTATATAGTGATTTGAAAAATTTTATGGGAATATTGTTCAGAAAATTTGCAGAAACAATATTAAATGAGTGCGAAATTTACTACTTAATCAATTTGGATATTCTATTAGAAATGTTTTCAGTGATAAAAAGCTGTCCTATGAAATTGTAATAAAACTTAATATGTCTTTAATTAATAGAAATAAAACTCAATGATGCAAATCAATTTTATTATTTTTCAAGAAGTACATGCAACGTTTTCAGTAATCTTGGTTTAATTTTAAAAAAATTAAAAATCTCTAATAATGATAATATACGCAGCAGGAAATATTTTTAATATTTCAATTTTGTAATTATTTGTGTTAATTTATTATATTATACATAATTAAATTGACACTAGAATATTTCGTAGACCAATAAACACTTCCTTTATTTATTTATACAAAACACACACACACACACACACACACACACACACACACACACACACACACACACACACACACACACACACACACACACACACACACACACACACACACACACACACACACACACACACACACACACTGTGTTTGCGGGTAAAAGAACCTCTATGATGCAACTTGAGCAAATATTTATTATTCTATTGTTTCCTTTTTTAGCATTTATTTTAAAATAAATTTAATATAATTTAGAACAAATATTTCAAAAGTGAAAAATAAAAGGGGATTTAATTTTGTTGGCTGTATTTAATGTTATAATAAAACTTTTCATTCACCATTTTATATATTTTTAAAAGTTAAAATAATAGAAAAAAATCAGATAGAATTTTATTTGGAAAAATTAAATACATTGAGTAGCAACTGATGATTTAAAAGAAAATAACTTTAAATGTATATAAAAAATTTATAGCACGTATATGAAAAATATATCGTACGAAATTTACAAATATATATTTAACTTCCAAGCAATTTAATGAAGATTGTGATAACTTTAGGACTGAATCAGGCAATCTTTCTACTAAGTAATCTCATCTGATTAACAGAATTAAGGAATTTAAAAATGTAGCATTATAGGGATAGTTAAACTCAAATTAAAGTAAAATGAAGTCAGTTACAAAAAGTCTTATTAATCTGTAATTTCAAAATTATTATCAGAGAGTATAGAAATGCCATACAGCTGAACAAATACATACATTTAATTAGTATTTACAAAATTAATTACAACTTAGAAAAATGATATAAATTTTTATAGAATTTCTATTTATTTTCGTTTTCTTAATTCAGAAATATATGAAATTATATTATATAATATTACTATGACAATTACGCTAAACGTAATCATAAATCGAAATTACTTAATTCTGTATTTAAAAAGTTATTTATTGATATCAATGTTTTTAGTATATATTTTGATTTCATAATATCAAACCTAATTTTATCCATTTTTTTATTTGGGAAATAATCGATGATTTAAATACATATATGTTCCTTTAGATCTATTTTATGCAACTAAACTATACAAGAAGCACCAAGTAAACTGCCATCACAAAAACATATTTTCTACCTAAGGAATGCTGAATAAGTTATTTTTGAAATAGATAAATTTAAGGATGTCATTGTTTCACGCTAGATACAATAAATCCCATGGAAATATTTTATCACCTATTTTTATCTTTCATTACAGTTTTATAATTATTTATATAGAAATATATTGTGTGATACAGCTTTAAATAAATCTAGTTTCTTTCTCCGTATCTGTGTAAAAAAGAATAAAAATTATTATTTTAGAAATAAAAAAAATTAACATGCATTATAGTACCCTAAAAAAATTCTAGAAAATGAACATAAAATATTATATTTTTTAACTAACAGTTATATCTTTGAATTTTTGTGAAAAATGTGTTTCTTTTGATTTAAATATAATTGTTATAAGAGACAGCAATATATTTAGTATATATATATAGTTGAGAATATTACTTGCAGCTACTTGGGATTTTGAATACATAAATTTAAGTAATATAAGATATACAAAAATCAAAAATTTGTGTGGATATTTTAGCCAGTTAGTACCTTATCATCCGATTATGGCTGTTTATAAATAGTGGACAGATAATAAATTAATTCTTTTTTTTTCGAATGGTAGATTGTAGACAGTTACAACTGCAACAGAGTCTATTAATCTATTGTTTCGTGATATCAAGGAACCGGTTAGACACAGCGACCTCTTAGCCGCCGAGGCGTTGCCCCGTGTGGTGCACCCCTAGGTGGGCCACAATCGCACCCTCACACATGCCATAGGGACCCTTTTATAGTGTAGGCATCATTCATACTTCATTCACACACACAAGGAAAGGACAAGGACAGGATAGACAGAGAGAAAGCACATCCATGCTTAAACCGGGATTCGAACCAGGACCTCCGTAGTCAGGCACGCTGACCATATGACAAATTGGCCAGATGTAATTGATTTTGTGACTTTACATTTAACAATTCATAGATTTGTCTCAGCTATGAATTTTTTTAATGTGTGTGAGTTTCAACATACATATTAAATTATAAGCCAAAGTCCCAAGTAGCCATCGAGTGCAAAAAATGAAATAATAATTGAATGAACAGTAACGTTTTCATACGTTGCTATAACATAGGAAGACAATCTAATTGCATAAATTGTGTTTACTTTTTGATATAGCAAAACGAAAAAATGCTATAGTAAAGTTAATAAAATGAATATTCTCAATAAGTATTTTAATATTTTAAAATTGTCCTACAGATGGTGAAGTGATTAGTGTCCATAACTTCACAGCAGTAAGTTTCGGGTTTGAATCTTGATTCGGGCATGGATGTTAATTTTTCTCTCTCTTTCTTTATTCTTTTTCATTCATGTTCCACTGTGTACTGTCTGGATGCCCAACTGTATAAGGATGTCATCCTATAAGCCCCTAGTAGTGCTGAATAGGGTTAAATCGTAAGTGAAGCTGGGCATTAAAAAATTTAAAATTGTATTTAAAGTTTTATAATATATATTTCTTGTCAAATAGCAATATCCTTCTAAGTTTACAATTCTTTTAAACATTAAAAGAGCACAATAATCAAGTCACGTAGTTTGTAAAGTATACATATGTTTTTCAAGTTGCCTTACAAATAAATATTATATTTTTGCGGTAGCAACAAAAATTTTTTTTAGAAACTGAACAATAAAATTTACTTCTGTGTATTATAATTAATTCTCTGTATATAATGTGATTAAATTTGTTCAAAATCATTCATCATTCATTACTTAGGCATTTTATACTGTTTTAAAGAAATTGATACAAAAATAACTAATAGTTTGAAACTTTGTGAGTTATTCAACTATTTTTAATATAAATATGAGAAAATATAAAGAGATTATTTATAATAAATTTAGATTTAATTTAATTTAAGTCTATTCGTTCAATATATGTGGCATGTAATTAAAAATAAAAACCTAAAGGAAAAAAAAACATTAATACGCGATTTTGTTTTCTAAATTCACGAATATGATTATTCTTAGTAAAAGGCAATAAAGAGCATAAAGTATATAATGATTAAATATGAAGTAATAAAAATGTGTAATTCTTTTAAATCTTAGGGAATATCATCTATACTCATTCCAATTATTTCAGTTTCAATAAACGTTTCTTTCCCAAAATCTTTGAGAGTGTTAATGTCTTTCACTACAAGGAATATTGTTAATTTAATAATTGTTTTTATGGTCAGAAACCTTATTAAATATTGAAATATTAAAACAAATAAAAAAACGAAACTTTATATTTTTTAAAATTTTATATGATCATTTTAAAATATATACTAAATATACTAAGAATAGTTTAGTACTATAAATATATTCCCAAAAGAACTCATCATAACTAAATAAGATATCAAACTTATATTTGAGAACACACTTTTTTTCATATTGATAATCATTTAATGTATTTACTATGATAATAAATGATATCAATGATTTTATCAGTTTAATTAATTCCCAAATATGTCATTCCGCTTCTAAAAAATTCTATTTTACTGCCATTCTTTTCTTTGGTTTCTATGGAACAAAACATAATTATAAAAAGTAAACAGGAAACAACAGAAACAATTAATTTTGAAATAATCTTTAACAAACGATGATTGCTTATGATTTTTTAAATATTGCTATTTCATTTCCACAGTTCTATAGCTACAAATATAATTTAATTACTGTCTAGATATATCTTATAATTCTGCATCTATATATGGTTTAATGCATAAACAACAAGCAATAAAGTATTCATATATTCATTGTGTCCTTGTACCAGAACTTTCGTTAGTGTTTTTTGTATAAATTCAGTAATTATTAAAAACTTATACAAATAATTTGCTTTCTATACTATAGCAGTTTCCAACACAAATATAGCAACTGTTTGCATCATTGCTAAAATTTAAAAATTTTTGCCTTAAAAATATTTATTCAATTATTATTAAATTTAACAAATATTATATAAAAACACCCGTGTATCATATTATTCTAATCGCATCAATTGAAAACTTTACATTAACATTCTGTGGTTAGAAGAAATTTTACCATGTTACAGAAATAATTTAACATTAATATAGCTAATCAAAGTCATTTTTAGTAAAAGAATATTTATAAAAATGTTATTGCTCGTGATAAGTTAAATGGAGGATTAATATATATTAGATTTTATAAAATTATCTGACAACGTACTGAACTTATAGAAGCTTAATTACTTAAAAATTTGAAAATATGTTATTATCATGTAGATGTTTAGAAATTCCATGAAATGCTTGAAATGTTAATCAGTGTAATCGTTATATATCTAAGAAAAAACAAATATATTCTCAAAAATGAGTGAAAACTTTGAAGACATTTAGAAAATAAGCTATGTTTTAAAATTAAAAAGATAATAAAATTTTGGAAATATCAAAAATGATAGAATTGATCACTCATAAAAATTTGAAACATTTAAATATGTTAACTGAAATTTATTCAGTCTTAAAAGTTACAAAAGGCAGAATTACGAAAACATTGTTCTTAATTGCCACTAGGAAACTCGTTTTCGAAAAAATATTATATTTCTTGAAACAATGTTTAATAAATGAGAATAGTGAGATAAATTGCCTGATTATAGAAAATTCTAAGATTTTTTTTGTTCTTTTTTTTATTTCAAAAATGGATATTTATGAAACAAATGCCTCATGAGATATTAAGATTTCTTATTTTTTATTGATAAAGGCTTTGGAAATAAAGTATGCTTGAATTTAAAAACACGATTTCCCATGAAATTAAACATTTATGTCCCACTGAAACTAGAAATTTTCACAATAGTTTTTTTTATTTTAGAATAAAGATCATTTTAAAAGAAACTTTAATTGATTTTGTTTTCTGTTTTTTAATTAATTATAAAGTTTCTTTGTTAAATCTTTACAACGATGCCATAAATTTAGCACAATTTAAAATGTTTCTCAAGCTTTCTTGTTTGTAAGGACATTTATTATATTATATTTTTCTCATTGAAGAAACTACTTATAATTTTTTTTATAAAGATTAAGGGAACAATCACCTTTCTCTGCATTTCCTGATATACACTTTAATATTTTTCATTCGAAAAAAAAATGACAGCCCAACTTTACAATAAATTACTTCCATAATTTTTAAATGATTTTGATTAGTGAATGAAGCTACAGAGGGTATTAATATATTTTTAGAACGATTTCGATAACGAATTAAAAAAAGTAAATGTTTTAAAATAAAAAATTTTGGCAACAGCTTATTATTTGGAATGAGAAATATCGTCAGCTACTTTTAAATTTATTCTTCTTTCAAAATGTCACATATAAACATGCTGTGAACTGAAGGATGTGTTTTTGCACTTTCCGAAGATAAACGTTCTTATTCCAAAATTCAAAAACGTTGTGAAATGACGGTATTAAAATTTCTAAGTGCAAAATAAACAATATTATTAATGGGACTGGTAAAAACTGTCAATCATTATTTCTACATTGAAAGAAGACTCCTAACGAATATCTGTAAAAGGTACGTACTGTTTCATATGTTTCTAAAGTGAAATCGTTGGTAACAAGAGAAAATCCACCAACACAGAAATCAAATGCAATCTTTAGACATATCTGTAGCAGCAATAAATAAAATAATAAACCAGTATGTACAACTTAAAAATGCTAAAAAACATAATGTTCCCCAGCTTTTGCCGAGACATATGGCTCAACGCAAAACATTTTCGTAGAATCCTGTATAAAAACCACTTAGTAGGAGATAAATGGAAAAACATTGCGATCCTTGATGAAGCATGGGTTTACCAAAATGACTGTAACAAAAAAAAGGTATTCTTACTGTAGAAAATGAGGAGAAAAAAATGTAAAAACACATTGCCGTCAATGTAAAGAAAGTTTCAGTAAGGGGTTTATGATTGTCGCAGGTTTCTCCTACAATGGGAAATTAAAAATAAGAAGGGTGGAAAAAAATGTTAAAATCAACTGATCGTACTATCAGGAGAAGGTTTTTCGCCCAATATTAGAGAAGAAATTCCACTTTTTTATCCCAATGACTTTCAAAGAGAGAAACTTCATCAAGACAAAGCTATGAGTCATACTTCGAAAACTGCCACTCGAAAACTGCCTTGAAAAAATGATGACTGATACAGGTATTGCATGTATACATTTTCAACATATCCCTGCGAAGTCTCCTGACGCTTCACCTATGGACAATTGTACCTTTGGTCTGTTAAAAAAGGCTCTTTCTAAATGAAAACCCACCACAATAGATGGATTTTGGAAAGTGGTGGATCAGGAATGGTAAGCAATAACTCTGGAAATATTGCGAAAAGCTCTTCTATCATGGATATCACGATGCAGACACATAGTCTAGAAGAAAGGCTATCAGATCGAACATTTAAAAAATTAATCTTTACATTTTAAAAATTAATTAATCAGGCGTGAAATCGTTCTAAAAATGTACTAATACCTTTTGTATTTAAGTAAATGTTCCTAAGAGTTTTTCTAGTTCAACTACTTAGCAAACATTTACAAATTAGCTATCTATAAGAAAAATTTTACATAATTTTAAATATTAAATTTTTATGGTAATAAGACAGAAGACCTCCTTTTTCTCGTGTAAAATCTACTTTTTTATTATTTGACAATATTTATAAGAAAAATTACATCAAAATTTTAATATACGAAAGATTTAAGGAATGATGAAGCAGTTAAATATACTTTTTCAGTAAAAATGTTAAAAATTACTAAATTAAGTAAATTTGTTTTTATTTGATCTATTGTTTCAACAAATCAAAATGTATTTGTTTTAAACAAATTGATGTATTTATAAAAATGTTTTTCAGTACACTGTTATAATGCTAAAGCTAAAAATCAATAATCTGTATAATGTTAAAGCAAAAAATCAAATGTTTCTTTTAACTAATGTGTTACTCTTTATGATTTTCATGTTTGTGATGTATAAATATGTTAGTTAAAATCATAAATATTGTATATTAATAATCTGTGCATTACATATATATACATATATATATATATATATATATATATATATATATATATATATATATATATATATATATATATATATATATATATATATATATATATATATATATATATATATATATATATATATATATATATATATATATATATATAGATATATAGTATACAATTGACATCAATAAATCAAAAATAATATTAAAATGATATGTAATTTTTAAAGCAAATCTCTTGTTAAAGAATAAAAAAATAAAAGGTGAGCACAAAATGCTATCCAATAATATGAATTAGTCGTCTTGTTGTTGTTGTTCTCGTGTGCCAGCAAGGCTGGCAAATTGGGGTGTGCTGCTCCGCTTTTCCAATTGAACCGTATTTGGTGTGGATTCCGACTTCTTCAGTACCCACACCTGCCATAGGGACCTGTTTATAGGGTAGGCAACCATTCACACCTCATTCACACAAGGAAAGGACAAAGACAGGATAGATAGAGAGAGAAAGTACATCCATGCATGAACCGGGATTCGAACCCAGGACTTCCCTATCCGTAGTCAATCACTCTGACAACTAGAAAAGTTGGCCGGCTAGTGGTCTTGATTACCAAGTTATTGATTTCCCATTATGCATTTCATACAGAAATTTTGGTTAAAAATATGATTTAACCATTGAAAATGGATATGCTAGTAAAGACAAAGATATTTGCAATATTTTACTAATATATCAATAAAAATCTCGAACTCATTTAATAGACAGTGAAATGATCGAAAAACTTTTTCTGAATAAAAATTTCCCATAGTCCAATTTCCTATTATTAAGAAATAAATAATATAAAGATAGTAAATGGTACGCGGGCGCGCGCGCGCCTTGTACAAAAAAGAATCCTTTCAAGTGTTTTACATAACATTTACAATTGATACATATAATTCCTCATTTCAAATGAAAAATATCGAAGTATCAATCCATATACGACTCAGCATGTGCTTATTAGTAGTGTTTTCTCTCGCAGAGTGTCATACGATTCTGTATTTCAATTATTGCAATCCACGAAAGTGCTTTGTAAAGCCTGTCTTTCAGGTATCAATGAAAAAATTCAAAATTTCTCAAGTTTGAAACATAAATGTTAATTGAAGGTTTTTAATTTATTCAGAGCATTGGGCCCCTTCATTAATTTGGAAGTTCCATCTTCCAATAATGGTGGACTTCTTTATGTTAAAGAGATAGAGGTTTGTCTAGCTGGAAAACGAAATACAATATAAGATAACATCACATAAAAACATTTTGCTTTTGTTGCTGTTTCCAACCCTTTAGAGATCTAGCGACGGCTTGATCAGTTCTATGAAACCGTGAACTCCAGAAAAGTGAAGCACCAGTAGAGGAATGGTGCAAACATCCTCAAGAGCGAACTCCAAAAAATTCAGGAGTTTATCAGGCGTGGTAGACGATGATGTATTACTTACTAAAGGCAGAATCATGGAAAAGGTAGAGAGTAGCTTCTGTTAGTACTGGGTACCTGAAGCACTCTAGTCCGACTTCGCTGCTTTGCCTAGCAGACATGAGCTGACCATAATGGATTGCCTTCACTACCATTAGATTACTCTATTGACGAACTTCACCCGTTTCGCCTAGGGTACAACCCCTTGCCAACTTTTGAGGTAGCCTGCAAAGCTTGTGGGGGACACATTTTTTTGATTATGAGTTCTCATCATATTGCAAACGGCTATTCTTCTACCACCTCAAGATAACATATGATTTTGCTCCTTTGCCTGGCAGACTTTAGCTAGCCATAATGGATTGCCTTCACGCCATGGATGACCCTACCAGATTACTCTCTCGACGAACTTCATCCATTCCGAATAGGGTAAACCCCTCGCCGATTTTGAGGTTGCCTGCAAAATTTATGGGGGACACATTTTGTTCATTATGAGTACTCATCATATTGCAATCGGCAACACTTATAGCACCTCAAGATATAATATGAAGCTTATAATTACAGAAAATATTTTTCAAGTAAAAACGAATGGTTATTATGTAATTAAAGTTGCAAGAATTTGAAATATAATGATTCATTTGTGTAAACTCATTGTAGAGTATGAAATAAGCATATTTTAACTAACAAGAATTGTAATCTATAAGAAAAAAAGGAGGAAATGTTAGATTTTTTTTAAAATACTGCCCCAACATCAGCATATTGGAAAAGACAAAGTAATTTATAATATTGTGTATGAACCTTGAATTGATTATTATGGAATTTAGAAAACAATCAATGTTTTTTTTTTAGTAATACATGATATATTTAAATTTAAAAACTCGCGAACATGAAAAAGATATATATTTATATATAAATAAATTTGTATAAATGCAATTTTGTGTATAAAATGTTTTGGGGAATAATAGTGTTTGTAAAAGTTTTGAGTCTTCAATTTAATAAAGAGTTCCCTGTAAAAGGTAAATAGACTTTATTTAATGAATTATTTTTCTACTCTATGCAAACTCTTATACATCCAACTAATGCAATTGATTAACTAACGTATTTAAAATTAGATTTCATATATTAATTAAATCACCCCCTAAAAAACTATAAAAATTACATATATTACAAATTTTCTTTATCAAGTTTCATTTACAACCCATCAACTTAGTTTTTTCTGTTCTTCAATACGCATTCATTTATATTTAGATAAAATTTAAAATAAGCCAAAAAATACTTATTTAAGCATGCTAATATTAAAGAATATGTTAATGGAATTTGTATACGAATTTCTTAAACATTGATCAAAGTCAGAGTTATTCAGATATATAGGAATTTACAAATTGTCTAAATCTAAAATAACATTATTTTTACTGTGAATTTTTTAAATTATTAGTTTTAAAATTATTTCCATTCCTTAAATAATCAATTTGAAAGAGTGCCAGAGGCCTACTCTTATTCCCAGCTGCTGAAGACACCGGTGCTCTAGATTACTGAATCTATGAATCATTAACTTGAGAAATTATTGTCTTTTTACAGTAAGTTAAGTGAAGTAATTATATGAAGACACTATTTAAATTTATTTTTCATATTTTTAATAACGATATAAGTTAAATTTGACGGTAGTGAGTTGTGAAATATTTATTATTAAACAAAATATTGAGAAATGGTTAAAATAAATCCTGTAAAACGTAAAGGAAATATTTAATTTTTTATAACAGCTATTTGAGTTAATAACTTCCAATCTCTTTTATAATAATATTAAAAAAATATTATCTTTATTTAGTCCACCTTTTCAAAGTTAAATTATAAAGTATTAATAGGGTTGTATTGCAATTATATTATATCAGAATTAGAAGGTGTTATGGGAATAGATTTATTTATAAAACAAACTATTTCTAGTTAATTAGAAAATTTTCGGAAACACCTAAAAACACTTGATAAATTTTTATGCAAATAAAGTGTTATTAATTACATTATGTAAACACTGCATACTTCATAACATCACGAACACGCTCTAATTAATTGAAATTTCAATAACTATGAATATTTTATGATTAAAATAAAATTTTTTATAAAATTATGTTTTATAAACGGAATGATTATTCTTTGGATGCACTAATAATAAGATACTAATTTAAATAGTATCCCAAGTTCTTCCAAACAAAATTTTATTCAGATGTTAAAATAATAAAAATATTTTATTTAATTTTAATCATTGTTGTCGTATAGTGTAGAACGACACAACCTGACCCTGAGAAAATAGATGTGTACATTTTTATTGTCACTGTAATATTAAGAGTTTTTCCTCTTTTCCTTTAAAACTATGCTGTCACAAAATAAAGGAAAGGATGCAATAAAGTTTGTACAATGAGACAAGTGTAGTAAAAGAATAAATTTTTCCTTTCGGAATGGATGGGTGGTCTTGAGAGAAAATATCAAGGAAAGTTTATGTTTTATGATATGTTTTATATGTAATTCTGACCAGTCGCGATTGAGGGGGTGAGATTTCTGACCTATCCCATAGGCGTATAGGAGGTACTATATAACTTTTGAAAAACCAATGGTTTAAAGAGGAGGAGCTAAGATGAGAATTATGGAGAATTAAAAACTGCATCTAAAAAAGGAGAAGACCCAGAAGCCCCCACAGAAGACTCTTCGAGAAAAAAAGTCCACGATTGAGGATCGGGTCCTCGTTGAGCAGAATGATGGTAACTGAAAGATTTTATTTGTAAACGAAGTACAGCTGCCCTGTCCAGTCGAAGGCCTGTCTCGATTTTTCTGAATGGAACCAAAGCTGTCCGAGAAATAGATGAGGATAAGAAGAGACGACAAAGTTTGAAGAGAGATAGTGGAGAAAAAGGAGAAAGCTCATGAGGAATGAGCAAGCCAAGCAAGATGCTGAGCACTAAGCCAAGTGAGGTGTTGAAATATCAGTGGATAGAAATTCAAATCGAAGATGCCGAGTAGAGGACGGGTAGTGGATGAGAAAAGAGAATCATCGACACCAGAGAGCGGTAATGCCATTGATGATAAGAGACACCACAATAATACTTCAAAAAGAGGTGAGTCTGTTATTATCTCTCGTTTCAATTCCAATTCCCACCTGGTCAAATTTAGTTATGGTATATTATTGTGCAAATGCCATAAAAGAAATATTAAGTTAGAATTTCATCAATTATTTATTCGAGAATGTTTTGATTGTAAATATAATTTTTTCTTGTTATTACGTTCTTAAAATAAATTATTAAGTTTTATTATATTTTTGGTTTGAGTTTATCTCTCTCATTCAGTTATTAAAAACGAATCTGGGTATCCTTGGAATTTTTTTAAAATTTCCTAATATCACCACAACAATTTTTTCCTTAGTAATCCACGTAAAGAAATTCGAAGTTATATTTTAATGCAGTAATCTCCCGTGTAATGGAAACCAACCATTTAAAAAATATATTTTGTTAAATAAAAAAGAAAACAGAATCATGGAAATTTATTAATTTTTATATTATGCATGAAAATATTTTACAAGGATTAAAATGAAAACTTCAAAGTTTAAATATTCCATAACTATCAATAATTATGTGTACATTGAAAAATTTTATTTTAAGCAATATCATGCAATGCATTGTTTCTTGAAACTCTCAAGATTGGAAAGTGTATAAAATAAAAAAAAATGCAGACTGTGTACAATTATAAATGTAATGTTAAAATACTAAATTCAAACGAAAAATTCGCCTACTTTTATGAGATAAAATGAACTAATTTCTAAGCAAATGAATAATTCTGAATTTGTAAGGAATTTTCACTGAAAGCAAATTTTTTTATTTCTTTGTTCAAATTTAAAAAGTCAATTATTTTAGCATATATAAAACAAAACTTACACAGTGAAATTGAATTCTAAAATTAGAGAGCTTGGAAATCACAAGTTTCAAACCTCAAAAAACTGGGGGCTTAGAAAAAGAAAAAAGAAGGTAAGTTAATATAATTAATTGAAATTTTTTACGTAGAGGAAGGGAAATTTTACCTTACAGAATTCTAAGAAATATTGCATTTCTGCGATATAATCTGATTACACTTAATACAATAAAATAACTTATGTGGAATCTTGATAGAATAATAGCAACTTTATTTTCCCTGAAATAGAAATTGTAAACGTTTGCTTAGAGTTAAGATTACCTTCATTTTATCCCGGGAATTGTTTGAAAAGTTAAAAGAAATTTTAAATAAGATTTTTTCTTACCGAAGAAGAAAAGTAATGATATTTTATTGTGGAAATTTCATTATCATTTTAATTTAGGGGATTTCTTAAAATTTAAGATAATGGTACCACCAAATAAAGTTTTCGTATTTCTTTCTCTGGAAATTTCAACCTTCTCAAAAATTTATTTGAAATAAAAAAAATATGCTTGTGAAGAGATTAACTCCTACAATTTTTATTTCGTTTGTCATTATTATTTCAATGTTTATGGTAGTTTTGGTTTTGCATTTTTAGGGAAATTAATTGGAGAGAATTGATATATTTTATTTTTAGATTTTCACTAGGATATTTAACAACTTTGTTAAATAGAAAAAAAAACAATAAGATAAATAACGAAGTAATTTAAAGAAGTTTGTATACAAATAAGGAAATAGTAGATATGTATACAAATGTAGATATGTGTACAAATAATGAAATAATTATAACTTCAAAATTACCAATGATTAATAAATAATTAAAAGTGAATTTTTGAATCAGTAACTTAAACATGCCATCAAAACAATGCAAATTTCAAGCTGTCAAATTAAAGTGAGCAAAACAGTCCGCATCTTATCCTGCGATATTCTATGGCCGGAATTCATCAGGTGTTGTTTCAGATATGGAAAATTTAATTTGCAGATTATGGTAGTTTACCATGTTTTAGAATAAAATTTTCGAATAAAGAAAGATTTATTGAGCTTGTTGGCCATGATGAATTATTCAGGAGGTAATTCATAGATAAATTAGCCACAGTCGGTCTGCCATTATCTTGTTGGAAATGAGCACAAAATCATGTGCAATGAAAACTGTTGCTACTAGCCTCAGAACAGAATTATTAGTGGCATAAAAATTTGCTGCAAAATAATTAGAAGTGACTTATTGTTATAAAAGACCACATCACACATTGATGTTGTTTGTGCATTATTTGTTTACGTTGACTTTTCAGAACTTTTATGGATGATAGATTAATTATGATAACCATTTCTGCTATGGCACCAAGTATAACCCTTGACAACGTATTTTTGTCCCATTTTATCTACTATTTGCAGCCTTTCCGACGATGCTTGTATTCATCTAGTTTTTTATTGTGCCCTCCACAGAGTCAAAGTAGCATTATTCGTTTTGAATTAAAGCAGTTCTTTCTTTATGTTTCTAAAAAATGTGAAATAATCAAGCTTTCTCAACTGTTTTTAGTGTTATATCCTAAAATTTGAGCACTAAAATTGCGTGATATGACTGTAATTAATGTTTTTATTGGGTTTGAAAATTTAACTATTGTGTAAAGAGAAACTTGAATATGTGTAAAGAGAAACAAGAATATGCTTGTGAAGAGATTAACTCCTAAGGAGGATGCTGAATTTGAAAAGAACTAATTGGACTTGGTTTGGTTTCGTTTTTTTTTTCTACAACAAAATGAATTTATTCTCATTAAATATTTTAAAATGTATTTGTATTAAAATGTGTTGTAATTGTTAGTTGGTATAAAGCCGTGGTAGCCTAGTGGTTGGGGTATCGCACTTCCAGATGGAAGGGTGGGTTTTGATTCATAACACCGTCAAGGACCCTCCATGTGCATGCGATATACATGCTCATCAAATATGTAGAATCGGAAAGTCCTGTGGTCGCTCAATGAACAGTTACACCATAGGTGCAATGGTCTGGAAAAATTTCATCCCCTTTCAGATCAGTGTTAAAAAATTGAGAAAGTGGGTTCTCTGGTTGCGGCCATATAGCGGAGGATTTAAAAAGAGCAAAGACGTACTTTCACCTTCGTGGTGCTCTGATTATAAACGAAAGATGCTCCCTATTAACTTAAATCCGCAATTGCCAAGGCATAGCCAGCTTGGCTTGTCCAAGTGTCATAAGTATTAAAAACAACTTGGTATCAAATGAAAGAAAATTAAAAAAATTACCATTTTGATAGAGAAAGATATATGCTTGGAAATATATTTTACAATTTATATCAAGAGGAAAATTAATTGAAACCATATATTGATTTTACGAAAGGATTCATATTTGAAGTTAAGAGAAAGGTAAACAATTTGCATAGATAATCTGGCACATTTTAATCGACAAAATTAGTTATCAAGTCTTGTATCGTCAACTGTATCATGATACCAGTGACGAGATACTAGCTCATTAGCCCACACATTGAAATAGATATCAGGGGATAGTTTTGTAAATCTTTTGACGTCATTCTTCTTCTTAATTTTCTTTCTTTAACAGTCACTCTTCACTTACCACGTCTCCTTTTCTCAAATGTATTATGGTCATGTTTTTGAAGAGATATTATTATTTTTTCGGATAAAATTGTCAATTGTTTCACTGTAGTAGGACTAAAATTTAAGAAATATCTGCTGATATTAAGTTATTACGATTGTCAGAAATGAGAAGGTGGTAATGAATGTAAAGAAATTGATTTTTTGACTAGTTTTTCTTTTTGCTCTAGTTCTTCCTAAAATGTTGCTCGTTTGAGATATAATGTCTTTAGTTTTTTTTGTTAAAAGTTTTCACTAAAATAGTAAAAAATATCAGTAAATTAATTTTTTAGTTTAAAAGGTCTTTGCATCAGATTTTATATCAATTCAAGTAACTTTTCATGAAAAATGCCATGATGTATATATATATATATATATATATATATATATATATATATATATATATATAAGTTGCGCAATTATTATTTTGATATAAAAATAGTCAAACATTTTTTAACACATTTAATATACTACTGGAAGTGTTTTTATGCGACTAATTAATTTTAAAGTTTGTAGAAATAGTATTTAAATAAAAGTATTTTAAAAATGACCATTAACTTAATAAGCTAGTGTCTAAAAATTAAATAATTTAATATGAATAACTTCACATGTGGTGTAAGTAATTCATTCCATTTTCGATGAGTAAACCTATTTTTGAAAAATTATGACAAATTATGTTAACTGGTCATATAATTCAATGTGCAATGCATTTCTATGATAGTGATTTACATTCTTTTTAATATTAATATATCGGGTAAATACGTAGCACTTTATTTGACAAAAATACTGAAAATACGGGAGATAATCTTATCTCCTGAAGTCATTTGTTCAAAAGAGTTTTTCAGGATTTCAAACAATATAATACTAAATTTACAACAGATACGAGCAAAAATATCTATTTTGAGAGAAATCTTGTAGAGCTGTACAATTCTCAAAGGAAAGGGTTATATTCAATTGGTATGTATAGAAGAAAATCATTACAGATTTTCTAGAAAAGTGAGTTTCAGTTTAGGCAATGAAACATTTTTCTTCAAGCTGAATTTATAAAATAAAATATTTTTTCCTTATGGAGTCACATTTGAAATCAAAGTTTTAAATGGATATCTGATGCTAATTAAATTTTTTCTTTAATTTAAATATATTTGATCTAATGCTGTTTTTAGTATAAATGATAGCTCTCAGCAAATGAACTGAACACAATGCTAAAATTAATTACAAAATCTTACAATATTCAAAAAAATCGAAAAAGAAATCTGCGAGAAGGAAATATGAAGTTGTTGAAGGTTTTTGTATCTAAATGGAAGATAAATGCAATCACAATAGTTAATAATCAAGCGAATATTTGTGCTTTACATAACTTAATATTATAACACATGATGTTGCTTTGCGTTAGATATTAATGCTAGATTATTTTAAGCAATTTTAGTTATAATAAGGAAAAATATTATAGTTTGGATTATAATGAGCAAAAAGGTGAATGAAAATAATTCTGTTAAATTAGCTTTGAGTTTTTCTAGTATCTTTAAGGCATAGAATAATTTATTTCTAAGAGAAAAAATTAAGTTTTAAAAAGACATTTAAAAGATTCGCGTTATAAAATAAATTTTCTGAAATATGTTCTTGATCTTCTAAGACAAAAATACTTATGATCATATATTACAGATATGGATGAAACACTAAAAACTGTTTAATACGTTAGAAAATAAAACAATCTTTATGAAGGATTCAAAACTTACCATAATAATAAAGAGGACGAAAAATTCAACTTTATTATAGATTGTCTACTTAAGCAGAAGACGAAAAATAAGATCCATGATTGTTTTGAAACAATATCTCGAAATTTAATTGCAAAACGGGGTTTTATTCCTGTTTACAAGGAAGGATGAATTATTAAAAATATGTAAAATTATCGAAAAAATATTTTACTACTTTACTTATAAGAAATATATTTTTGGCATTAACGTTTCATTATTTTACGATAGGAATTATTACTAAAAATATTTTACTACTTTACTTATAAGAAATATATTTTTGGCATTAACGTTTCATTATTTTACGATAGGAATTATTACTAAAAATATTTTACTACTTTACTTATAAGAAATATATTTTTGGCATTAACGTTTCATTATTTTTTGATAGGAATTATTACTAAAAATATTTTACTACTTTACTTATAAGAAATATATTTTGGCATTAACGTTTCATTATTTTACGATAGGAATTATTACTAAAAATATTTTACTACTTTACTTATAAGAAATATATTTTTGGCATTAACGTTTCATTATTTTACGATAGGAATTATTACTAAAAATAATTACTTACCAAAAGATTCATGACTTTTTAAGGAATAAGAATATTTTCTATCCAAGACTAATTTAAATCACATTTAAGTGAATAATAATAATAAATTAATGAAGGAGCACAGCAGAGGTATATATTAATTATTTTTTTGTCGATAATTTACTCACTCTTTGAATGTGTTCATCATAAGGCTACTTAAGGAAAATTTAAATGAGTGTAGAATACATAGATGTTAGAAGATGCATTTACAGTAATTCGTCATGTCGATCTAGAAATAGTATGGAAAAATAAGGATAACGAAGAAGGAAATCAAACCTGACGTAATTTAAAAATCATTTAAAAGGAGTAAAATATTTAACAGAGGAAAAAATCAACACTGATGATGAAGATGCAACAGAGTGTGTTGATTAACCAGAAGATAAAACGGAAGACAAATATTATATTTTCTTCACGTTATTGGATTTGAAAATTTATGAGCATACATAAAGTAAACATTTTTTTTTAAAAAAATAAACATCACATTTAATTGCATAAGAAATTTAATTTTTTATTTTCTCTGCTTTTAAATAATTTTTATTGGATTCAGGGTAAAAAACCATATCTGTATATTTCTACTTCTTCATTGAGCATTACTTTTTCACTAAAAAAGAATATTTAATGCAAGATTATAGGGCATTAGTTTCTAATATGAATATATTTATAAATTATTTTATTAAAGCAGAAAATAAGAACTTGTTTTAGTTTTCCAATATACGATTATTTATTTATGTATGTCTGAGACAATCATCAAAAAGAGTTAATATAAATGGTACTAATGGAATTATACAATAAATTTACACACATTATGGATTCTTTTCTGGAAATTATTTTCAATGGAATAACTTTGATTTTCTTTTATTACTGATTTTTCTTCTTTGCAGATCAATGAAATATACTCTATGGGCAACGTTTTAATAAATTTCAAAGCAGCAATTCTCATTAAAAAATTTACAAATAACTTTAACAATTTAACATCAAAATCTTTTTAAAAAACATACTTTTAAATGTTATTTAATTTTCCTAAAGTAACTTAATTAAACGCTGGGATATACTCTGAATTACCCTGTGTTTTTCTTTAATTAATTTATTAATTATAACATTAATTTGAAATTATATTTTGTAGATAAAGTTAGATAATTATATATTGTGTCGCACCACCAAGAAGTTTTCTTTTTCTAGTACCAAAAAATTTCATAAAGATTTATTGAGACAAATTTAGAAAATTTGAGGAATTGACCTTTATTATTTGATGATTTCAAATTAGATTTTTTTAAAATATTTCAAAATCTGATTTTATAGTAAAAATTCAAAGGGATTGAATTTTAAAATTTGCAGAATAAAAATTAAGATTTATAACAAAATTTAAAAACCAGAGTTGAATTTCTGACAAAAATATTAAAATAATGCTTTATTTAATTTAGAAAAATATATTATAAAGAAGAAAACTTTCATTACGTAAAAGTGTTTGACAATAATAAATTTTATTCAAATTAATATTTTTCTGTTATTAATAAAAGACTTCAACAAATTATAGTTATTTAATAAATTATTGCGTTTTGAGGATTTCTAAATTATATAATTAAAATTGAACCAAATTATAATATTGCAATGTTCATAAAATTAAAATCAAATAAAGTGGATTTGTAAAAATTTTTATTTAAATTTTTGATATAAAAATTATAAAAATACAAGCAAATTCCATGCTTTTGAATTCTTTTGAAGTTTTCTATTTTCTTCTTAACATTCCACATTTTATACAAACAAATTTTTCTTAAAATACTACCAAAGCGTAAGAATTCTTAGAACTTTTTAATCAGGGTAAAAGCTTATTTTACGGAATATTTTGACATAGAAGGTAGAGTGAATTTTTTGTTTATTCAAGATAGAATATGTGATATTTTCTCTGGAAAGAAAAATAAAAACGCTATATTTCATTTACGATAGAAATAAGTTTTAATAACTAAGGTTTTAATAATTTAAACATGAGCTATTTAATATTTTTTAATATACTTTAATTTAGAAAGACTTAGAAAATATATGTATATTTATACAAGGTAATTAAAACTCGCAATTGAAGCATATGCATTCTGCTCATTTTAATCATCATGGTTCTTTATCAAAAATAAAGTTAATGATGCTGCAAACTCGTCCGAGACAGAAATTATTTTGTAATGGTAAAAAAGGTAAAAAAATATCATCTAGAGATAAAGAAAGCGCTTTTGGCGATGGACTTTAGAGTGTTACTAACGCGCTAAATTGCAATTCTATAATAGAAATTCAGTTATTGTACTATTGACAACAAGTTACTATTTTCTAAAATTCCGTTAGCATTTTTTAAATAGAAGAATTTCAATTCATACTGAAAGAATTATCTAATTTATGCAAACCCTTTAATATTGGTGATTGGGGATATTTTAAAGCATATATTGTATAATTACTTTTAAGGAATAGTAGCAATAATGTTTTTTAAAGCACTTTATTTCAGATTTAAAAATTTAGGAAAGTATAAATATGCAGTTTTTAACAAAAATTGTCGAATGGTCCTTCATATGACTAGTAAAATTTTCTTATCTTTTGAAAAATACTTTCGCAATTCAATAGCATACTAATATGTTTTTATTGAAATTTATTTTTTTTATAGTGAATTTTTACAAAGTATTATGTATCCATATATATGTTAATAAATAAATTATGCTTACAAATGCTTAATACTTTAGAATAATATTTATATAATTTTTAATAACATTATATTAATATGCTATTGAATCTATTGAATTTTGAAAGTTGTTTTTGAAAGAAAAGAAAATATCAGCAGTTATATGAAGGACCATTCAACAATTTGTATATTTGCATATACAATTATAATTAATAGAATACACAAATATAAATAATAAATTTTAAAGAAAGTTAAAATTTTATTACTTTTATATTTTTAAATAAATTTGATTTATTATTAAATATTTTCATTAAAAAATGAATTTTATTACAACCATATATTTGAGTGGAGTTTGTAAGCGATTTATTTATATATAATAGGTCTATTAATAATTACTCTATTTTAAATAATCTGATAAAATAATTGGTACATTATATGTTAAATCTAAATTTACATAATAACATCGATGTATATTATCAGTTTACATGAATAATATTTATTAAAGTTTTAATCAGTTTTTATGATATTAAATAGCATAAATAGCAAGTATTAGAGAAAAATGATGTTTTTCTAAGGCTTAAATGATACCGTTTTAAATGCATGTCTCCATGCTTTTTTATGTTAATTTTTGAAATAAGAATTAAAAAATTGTCTATTTTTATATTAAATGTAAATAAAATACTGTATTCGCATACGTTCCAGTAAACACAAATGATATTCTTCATTAAATACTCTTATTTGAGCTACACATTTTACCATGAAATTGTTCCTTTGATAAATGTTACAATATATCATATGATGCCACTATATATATATATATAACAGAATAATATAATTAAAATTATACGAAAAACATTAGAAAACTCAAAAAAAATTGAAGTGGATTATTCGGGCTAATTTTTTTTATTCTGATATTTTAAGACAATAATACCAAATGAATAAGTTTTATTAAATTCTGGAATCAATGACTTTTGTTGTATTTTTAGCATTGAATAATTTTAAATTACACCAAATACATCTTTGGGTTAAAAATAATACTTCTAAAAAAACTGATGTATATATTTTTAAATGTTTCAGATAGAGTTACGTCCTATTGGGTTATAGTCTATATTCAATAGATTACAGTAGTTCAGGTAAAAACATGGAAAAAAGTATGTAAATTTTATTACAAAATGCTTGTTTGAAACTTAATTACAAAATACTTTAGACTTTGATCTTAAAAGATTATTTATTTTCATAACTGTTGGTTAAAATAGGTAAATAAATATTATTTTGGTAGAACAATAATATAGTTCTGAGAAATATATCCTAAAGTATAAAATTATGCTTTGCTTAATAGAAAAATTTACCTAATTAAAAACAGTTTCTTAAATTGATTTTTATCCTTTATCATCTTAGGTACATTAAAGGAAAAAAAATAACGAAAATGTCCATAGAAATTAAGCTTATGTGGTAAAATTTATATTTATCAACAAGATAAAAACTATATAAGTTTACGAGGTATTCTTAGCGTTTTTTGGGAATTAGTAGCATGTCATTAAGAAATGCATGAATATAATTTAAAAAAATCAGAAGAAAGCAATGGTAATTCCTCATCAGAAATAATTGATATTTCATACTGATTGCTAAAACTGTAATATATCAATTGTAATTTTTTTACAATTTAAAAAATTGAGCTTGAAACGCTTATCGGAATAATGAGAGCCAGGGTGATTATAGCGCAGTATTGCAAAACGAATTGAATATAAAATATTTAAGAGTATTTAGAATGTAAAATAAAAATAAAAAACTTTTGAAAGTTAACTTTTATATATAATTTATTTTAATATTTATGCATAACTATTAATTGGTAAATGTATGTGAAAGTAGCATAAAAAAATCAAAGCAGTGATCTTACGAAAAGTCGAAAATTTAATTAGACATTTATATCTTACATTTTTGAACAACATTTTGTTATCACGTACTAAAGAAAAATTAAAGCATTTTAAAGATTCTGATATAACTACTTTAAATTCAGCTCTTTTGAGTGATTTTTCTTACCCTGCATTAAATATTTAAAAACAGATGATTACAAAAAGTATTAACATTTATCTTGTTTCTAGTGACAGACATTTTGCGCGAGAATATTTATCAATATCGTAATAAACATTTTTTCCGACTAAGATAGGTAAAAATGTTATTTTATTTGTATAGCATAGTCTTAATGTTGTTTTATTGTGTCTAAATATTTGTAGAAATTATATCTGTTGTGATATAATCATTGCAATGATATGTGTCATTCTAATAACACTGAATACATGATTAGGAAGATTTAGCTCAATATTATTAGTTTACCATTACAATTTAAATATTGCAGATATTTTGTAATTTAAGTTTGTAAAATTATAACAACATTGTTTTCTGAAATCGTATTGATTAATTTATTCTAAAATATGTGTGTGTGTGTTTGATTTACACATAATACAATTTTTCAGCAAGTAATCTGGTGTTCTTTATGAAGACAGATTGGAAAAAATGGATTTAATTCGATCAAAAGACGTTTCGTTAAGTATTAAAGTATTTATAAATCAAAATCGTTTACAGAAATCAGAATTTTATGTTTGAGCAATCGTGAACTCAATTCTGTTGAAATAAATAGACATTGTCACTAAATTTAGACAAATACAATAACGAGCTATTTAGACATAATTCTCATTTTTCTCTTTAAATTTGGGAATGAATGGATACTTTGCTTTGAGATGCATAAATTTTCCTAACAAAATCATAATTTATATAATAAAGTTAACTTTCTGTGCGATTAATTTACTTAAAATTATTTCTATTATACATTAATCAGATAACCTTTTTGACTTAAATGCTAAAATGCTTTTTTACGCTATGATATCTCTTTTTAAAAAAAGATAATGCTCATTTGACTGGAAGAAAGAAGTTTTGTTATGCATTCAGTTAAAGTCTTTTGGGCTTAAACTTAATAAGAATTTTTTAATCATGAAATATTTTGTGAACCATATAATGTTTAATGACGCCATGAAGTGTATATTGGGAAAACTAAAACATTTTACCAAACCTTTTAATCGTTAACCTTTTATCTGTTAGGAGGATATTTTTATACATAGCGAAGGATACTCCTATTTTGCATGAGCAAAAATCTCGAAAATTCTAAGGTGCTCACTCACTACATTACTATGCAGAAAAAAGAAGTATAACTATTATCAATCAGTAGTAGTTAAGATTGTTAAAAAAACAAATATTTGATAATTATTCTTCATAAGAAGAAAAATGGTTTTTATATTTGATTTCATTTATCAAAAAGAAATGAGTGTGTAAGTAGCATTTACGAATATCTATTCATCTCAACTAAATAAGTATTTCTTTCAACGCCAATGTCGTAAAAAATTAATTCCCCATGTTGCACAAATCGTCAAAGCCGCACTGCAAGATTTAGATTGGGAGGTCCTTTAGCATCCGCCGTATTCTCCGGATCTTGCACCGACTGATTACCATTTTTTCCTCTCCTTGTCAAACCATACGAAGGGCGTTATCTTCGATGAAAAAGAGGTCATTAAAAACAAGCTCAAAAACTTCTTTGACACCAGACTAGGCGAGTTTTGGCGGAATGGCATCAGCAAATTGGTCTGAGAGGTGGGAAGAGGTTGTAAATAGCAATGGCGAATATATAATTGATTAATTTATTGATATAATTATTGTTTTTTGTTTACCTAAAAGTCTTTAGGAAAAATGCTACAAACTTATTCCCCGACCTAATAGCAGAAAATTACTTACAAAATACTATGATGAACAGACTTCCATATTTAATGCTGATTTTTTAAATTTCAATGAAGCACAGAACAAGTATTTTTTCATTCTTCTATGAAATGTATTTAACTAAGAATACATTTAAATAAACCGCGTAAAATAAAAACGGTTGGCACCATAAGTTAAAGTTATATAGCTACTTTAAATTTATTGATCGAATTGATATTGCGGTACAATAAATTCTAATTCCTCTTTCATGAATTTTCAATTTTTAATATGCGGTGAATTAATAAATCAATAATATTTTTCTTTTAAAAATACAGGAATAAAAAATATCGATAAGATTATATGCATAAAGATGGCAAAAAGATTTGGAAAATTTTTCAGTAGAAGTATTAACGACAACTGAATTATTGATAAAATTAAAAAAAAAGTAACGTTTGTTTTCATCAAAAAAATCAATTATAATATTGAATAAATTATAACAAAAGGAAATTTTATGGAAATGGAATAATTTTATGGCAAAACGAAAGATATTTCATTCTATTCAATATATTTTCTTCCCTATTAAAAAGTGACTTAAATTGCATTTTTGACAAAAGATTTTTAATATCTATTCATTCTGATCTTATAAACTAAGAAAAAAATTGCCTAATGTAAGAATAAAGTAAAAATCATGATGTATTGGGAAAATTAAAATGAATATTTTTTTTAAAATCAAATGAATAAAATTCTATCTGAATCTAAGCTTCAGCATTTTTCTTAACAATTTAAAGCCATAAATCCAGTTTTAAATTTTTCTTACTTTTAAACAGTCGTAAAATTAAAAAATTTCGATATAAATAAAATATTTTGTTTAAAAAATGAACATTTGAAAAATTAAGACAAAAAATTTTTTTCTTGGGAATAAATTTCAATATTTGTGTAGCATTGTTTCATGATATGCAAATTAGATCTTCAAATCAAATTTTTAGAAGGAATGATTCCTTATCCTCTAACAAATATTTTCTTATGAATTTGGAAATTAAAAATATTATATATTCAGTATTTATTTTGAAAATTTTAATTCTTTTATATTTTTTATTATATTTATTTTTTATTTCGTAAACGAATGATTTCTCATAATGTAGCTTTCATAGAAAGATACTGTGAAGTTTTATATCAAATGAATATAATTTTATAGAATATGTTTCATGCATTTTTTTAACGGTTTTGTGTGTGTGTGGTGTTTTTAGATTATTAAATACATAAAATAAATATAGCATACAACATATAACTAGATAATTGTAATATAATATTCAAATAGAATATCAAAAAATTATCTTCTAGTTACATTGTATGCTGTATTTATTTTTATACATAACTATAAACTGACTAGGATAAATTAATTTCCTCATTATATCCGTAATAGTGTTGATGTTTTCTAATTAATAATGTAGTAGTTTTACATTAAAAAATATCGCATCTTATCAACTCAGAAAAGCGTTTGTTTAATAAGTTAATCTTGAGCTACTTCCTGATTTAGGTTTAAAATAATACCCTCAGATTGAAAAATACATGAAAAAATTATGAATTTGAATTTCAGATTCTATACTGAGATAATTTTCAATGGATCTTATTTCAGAGTGTAAATAGAGAGTCAATCAAAACTGAGCATTAATTTTATTTTTATATTTTAAATTTAGTACATTTGAATTTTTTCACAATAATGAGCATGTAAAATAATTAAAAAGCCAATCTTTTTATCCCTATATAAATAAATGTGTATACAAATTTATTCTTTTACTTTCGATTTTTTAAATAATTAATTTCCATTAAAGTAAAAAATCTTTCATAAATCTACATTATAGAGCAAAGAATATATTTAAATGTGGTTTATTTATTTTTGCCTTTTCAAGTAAAAATAATGCTATTATTATAAAAATTTCATAATGTTCTTCAAAATAAATGTTTTTCTAAATCTCCTTATTGAAATAATGTTTTGATGTGCAAACTTATTTTTAATTAGTTAAATTACGGTTTTACACAAATTTCGAAACTATTTTACAAATATATTGTATATAATAAAGTTTTTATTAAAACTATGCAAGAGCTGAAAAAGATTTAATTTTTTAGAAATTATCTTCTCAATTTATTTTTATTTTTATAGTAATTCATATCATTAATTAAATAGTTCAATTGAAACTCATTTTTTATGAAAAACATGTAAGCTCCAAATTTTTAAAAACATCATTCGAAACTGTCATTCAAAGCACTTTTTAAGCCATACTTTACTTTTTAAGCAAATTCCAAATTCTATCAAAGAAATGCAGAGTAAAATAAATTGACTGACAATGGAAACACTCGAATTTATCCTCTTCTATTTCTTTTTCTGGAAAAAAAATGATTTATTAATCAAAATTTTCTCTAAGAGATCTGAAAATCAATTTTCATGTTTTTCAATTGAAGAAACAACTATCCGAACATTTGAAAATCAAAATAAAACATCGAAATGTAGATTTATAAGTGAAAAAAAGGAAATAATTTCTTCCTTGAAACTTGAGATTATTTCAAAAGGTTCCTATATTTTAATTATTGATTTTTCTGGGTAATTTTTAGCCTGCTTATATATATATATATATTTTTATTTCTAAGTGAAATGATATTTTCAAATAAAATGTAATTCTGAATGTAATTCTTACCTGTAAGTCACTTTTGCACTAAGTACACACACACACACACACACACACACACACACACACACACACACACACACACACACACACACACACACACACACACACACACACACACACACACACACACACACACACACACACACACACACACACACACACACACACACACGCACGCACGCACGCACGCACGCACGCAGGTTATGTAGAAACTAGAAGTGATTCAGAAAATATAATTCCATTTAAGCATTTTTTTAGCAGTATATATTGTCATGTGTGTGTGATAAAAGAAAATAAATATGTAAAATATTTTTTAATGTTATTTGTAGTCTATTCAATATAATTTATGAAATTGTATTTGTGGTCCTTCCTAAAATATGACATATTAGTTACATTTGAAAAACTTAAACTTATAAATTAGATTTTTAAGATTAACCACAAAAGCTATTATCGTGATTAGGAACTATGTTAACTGGGTAGACACGCATCTGACACAAGACCACGTTTTGAACTGCCCAGCTATAATTGCTGATGTAAGGAGAATCAGAACTTAGCCATCATTGTGTGTGTGATAGATCTATACACTGAAAACTGTGAAGAAATTGCAGAAGCTGTTACAAGAACTTATGTCTTTATTTGATACGACCGTCAGAAGCATGATGAAAAAGAAATTTAAGATTAGACATATGGTCTTATTTTAAAAATATACCTAATTTATAACAAGAAATTAATTTTCCTTAAACGCAGTTTAAAAAATTTCATCGTTTTTTTTATTTAATTGAATAGGTTCATTGCAATAAATTTGCATTTCTTAATATGAGTGATTAATTTTTGCTGCTCTAATAAATCTGATATTGATTACTAAGACTTAAATATACTTTTCATATAATACTATTTGTTTAGAAAATATAATGAAATTATATCCATCATACTACATTAATGTATAATTTCTGTTCTGAAATATATAATTATTATTTATTATTAATTATTCAATGTTTATGAGTGACCCGATATTTAATTATGTATTTGAAAATCTGATTAATTTTATAATGAGAATTAGAAAAGTTACAAAAGGATCTAAATAAATGAAAATTGTTAAAATTTACTTTTTGTTCAAACCGAATCTTAAATAAAAGTTTAGCTCATAAATATTTGTCAAGTAATGAAACATATAAGTACATGTAAAATGTCTGGAAAATTTTGATTAATGGTATCAAAATTCTGGCATTTCTAAATATTCTTAACTGCTGATAAAATTAACAATGAATAATATTTATTTGCGAAAATATTCTCTCATCCTACTAGAACTAAAATTTCTTAAAGGAAATTTAAGAAGTATGATGAAGTTAAAGGCTTAACATTTGTTTTATACCAATATAAAGTCTATCTTGCATAATCAGAATAAAACAGTTAAACTTGAAAAGGATTATATAAGATTATATGAATTTGTCTAATTTGGATAGTTTAAAAATATTTTCTTGGATAAGAAATGAATATCATTACTGTTTACTTGTATGAAAAAATTTTCAAAGTTAAAATATTCTGTCTTTAACGTTATTTAACTTTTTTTTATTGGGATTATTAAAAATTAACGATATGAAAAATAATGCGTGTAAAAATACTCATTTATGAATATAAAATAGATCCGATAGAAACTTTTATAAAAAAATTACTAAAAAAAAGTTTACAATTATATTATGAATTTTCTTCTATGTAAATTATTACAGTAGTAGTTACAGTTATGTGTAAATTCATGCTTTAATACTAACGAAATGATAAATTAATATTAATATTTATATTGTGAAGATATTGATGTCTACGTTTGCAGAAAATAATTTAGTAGACTTCTTTTTAGATACATACACATGCAAAATATTAAAAGTTGTAATTGATCGCAGGGTCTGGTAAGCTATCGCATAAAAGGTAAGGAATTTGAATTTCTACAGTAGAAGATCCATCATGTTAGCTAATGGTGGCTGACACCCGTTAAACATGTCGTGGTCGTAATGTACTCTACGTGGAATGATACGCCTGAAGATCTGATTGATCCCTGCTTCAAAATTACGAAAACTCACTTTTGGAACAATGATGGACCCCCCACTGGGTGCCCCATTATATAAGTTGCCTTCACTTCCACCCCTTCTAGTGCTTAAAGGTAGAAATCCTAGTTGCCAGGAATTTTACAATAACAAAATTAATCTCATTCATTATGACCATAGATAAGAAATGTATGCTTTGACCATAGATAAGAAATGATTTGATTCATCAATACTTAAATAAAGCGCAATTAATCTACTTTAAATAACACTATTTGAAAAACATTGAAATGAATAATGAATTCTATGAGAATTTGCTATTTTCCATGTCAAACTGCATTAAAATTGCATCAAGTAACTCTCTTAATTTAACAATGCTAGTCTGATATTTAAAGAGAAACAGAAATCAGATAATAAGAACAAACATATTTTATAGTTTTATCAGACACTTCATTGAAATTTTTTTTATTGAAATTATATCAATGAATAATTTAAACACTAATCTTTATTTTGGATTTGGATTTTTAAAATAATACAGTATTTGCTATATTTATTCCATTTGTATTCGCAAAAAGATAATATTTTAAAAGTTTTGATGCTTTTTAGAAATGTAAATAAGAAAACATTTATTTTTGCAAACTTTTTCTTCAGTTCTTAGTAGAATAAAAGTGTTTCGAGATGTTATTATACTGGAAAAATATTTAATTGCTTAATTATAGAGTTTTATCACTTCAAGAACTAAAATTATATTCGATTTTCTATGAGAAAAGATAAATAAGCAAACCAATATTTTCATTGTATTTGCTTATATACAAAATTAAATAGTAATTACAGTAAAATATTTTAATAAAAATTACCGTTTAAGCAAACATAAACCTATCTAAACATGACTATATATATATATATATATATATATATATATATATATATATATATATATATATATATATATATATATATATATATATATATATATATATATATATATATATATATATATATATATATATATATATATATATAGTATATATATATATATATATATATATATATATATATATATATATATATATATATATATATATATATATATAATATATATATATATTTGAAATCAAAAATATCTCCCTGTGCTCCAAAGAATACCACACAGGGCCGAAGGTACAACAAATGTACTACATAACAAATTATAAGATGAAAAAAAGATAATAATAGAAATTAAAACAAATAAAAGAAGGCTGAGTTTAATAGTTGTCAACCCCGGAGTTGGGCAGGCACACGTCACTGGTTTTAATATGGAAACGGTGTAGGTAGCTGTTGAATGTTCCATTTCCAGTGAGGAATTGAGTAATTTTGAAGTCAGTTTAGAACCATTGGTTATTAATTCTGGAGGGAACTCAAGGAAAAAAGATTTAGTCCACTTACAATTTGGTATGGAAACAAAATCTGCGTTCCATTTTGTGATGATGTTGTTTTTAATAATGGTTTAAAAAAAGACTTGGGTAGACTGGTATCGAGTTTATTTGTAAGTGAAAGAGAAGATTTGGCCCCGAAATCTGTGCTCTTTCATTTCCATACACACCACTATGACTCTTGACATGGGAGAGAGTGAAGGAAATATTTTGGATATTGCACATGGGAATTGTGTAGACTAAAGTCTAGACTTCTACAATAAGTTTTTTAATGTTCGTTACATCTTGCAGAGCCAGTAGGGATGACATCAAGTCATTGCAAATTAAAAATGTTTTTAAAGGTTTGGTTAGGGCATCTTTAACATCAAGATTAAAGCAGAGTAATTCCTCTTTGAAAATAGAACAACGGCTATATTTAATGTTTAAATTTCTGTGACACACTAAGTATGTGTGAATGACTGAGTAAAAATTAAAAAAAAATTCCTTTTTTTCAAACTTATAACTGCCAAAATTTTAACTGTAACTTTATTCCTAAATAAAGTTTTCTTAATATTTAGCAATAAAAGATTCATTAAAAAAAGATAAATAGATAATATACGATTGGATAAAAAATATGTGATTCATTATACTAAACTTGAGTAAAAACTTTTATAATTATGTATTTTCATCTTAAATTGTTGTTATTCTTTAAGATAAAAACTACTTAGATAATTAAAATTATTTAGTTTTAAGGCTTTCAATGAGATATAATAATTTTTAATATTAGTGAAAGAAATCAGTTTATTTTCTGTGACTAATTTAATATGTTTATTTTTTTTTAAGGTTTAAGCATTTGGTTAAGGTTAAGCCTATTGTTTTTAGTATATGACAAGCAGATTGAGAAGGATTAAAGGAGACTCTGAGGAAATAAATATAGCCAAAGTATTATCTACTGATTGACTAATGAGACAATAAATTCTCACGAATACGGAGGAATAACATTTATTGTTGGATAAAATGAAAGTAATAAATTACAATAAGGTGAATGTGTCTGACATCAGTTCATGAAAAACATAAAAGTGAATGTCATTAAGTCCTAAGGGATTACCTGTTAGATGAATTAGATCTTTAAAAGCGTTTTAACATCCTTCACTTAATAAATTTAGTTTGTTTGTTTAGTAGCTAAAACGCAGTTTATTTATTGCTATTTGGAAAAATGGTATATTTTGCTTCATAATTGAAAGTAAAATATTTGACATCCTGTCATAAGGTGTTAAAAATTGTTGCTAGACTTAAATTTAAGTTATTTTAATTATTGATTAACTATAATCTTTGAATAGTATTTAGTTCACCTCTTTGAAAACTCTTGTTTGTTTGCGGATACTATCATTGGATCGCGTAGGAGTAGGCGCATTGTAATTGAAATGATTAATTGATATTCCATCTTGAATATTTTTTCTTTCTTGAACGTATCTTGTGAATCAAATGTACTTGAGCCGACCGCACTGTCTAGTGGTCAGAGTGCCTGACTGTGGATAGGGAAGTCCTGGGTTCAAATCCTGGTTCAGGCATTGATGTACGTTCTCTATCTATCTCGTCTTTGTCCTTTTTGTGTATGAATGAGGTGTAAATAGTTGCCTACCCTATAAACGGGTCCCTATGGCATGTGTGTACTGAAGCAGTCGGACTGCACACCAAATGTGTTTCAGTATGAAAAAGTGGCGCAGCGCACCCCATATTGTAAGCCCAGCAGACACAAGACTAAACAATGTACTTGAATTTTTGTTAAAGATATCATTCTACGTTCTTAATGAAATTCTTCTTTGAATCAGGTCCTTACAAGTTATTGTTTCATGCATCTATTATTAAATATTTGTTATCTAATTTTTGAATATTTATTTATGTTTTAATTCAAAAATGATGTTTTGTATATTAAGATAACTCTTATCTTCTGATACTTAGAAACGTTTTTAGTGTTTCACCTAAAAAGACATTAGTTTAAAAAATCATTTATTAATTAATAAAACACTCACAAATATTTTGATTATTTGTCTTATACATTTTCATTAATATTATTTTCTTCTATTTATTAATTTTGTAAATCTGTTTCTCATGTTATATCAATTAAATAGTTAGAAAGTCTAGTTCATTTTCAACTGCACTTTTTGCATAGTCATGTTCAAATTTTACTATTTATACTTCTATATATATATAAATATCATTTATAAAATCAGTATTCTTACAAAAATATTGTCATTGAAATAAAAGTAATATTTATCACTGATATCTACATGATAATTATTTATTTTATTCTCAAAAACAGAAGTTAAATTTTCCGCCATGGAAATACTTTTAAAATATTCTTAGAATAAATTCTGAGACAGTATGTGAGATTAACAATACATAAATGTACAAAATAAGCCTGGCATGACACAATTATCAAAACTTACTATACTGACGTAATTCAATATTTATGTGGACCAGAATATATTATTATATTAATTGGTCTAAAACAAATAGAAATATATTTTAAACAGATGTTCATAAAAAGAAAAAGCCAACTTACATACCTGAAGCGATTATATTATTAATTATTAAGGATTATGTTAAAGTTTCAAAATTCGTAGAAAGTGATAAACATTTTAGCTGAAACATATTGGAATGAAAAGCATGGCAAAATCAGACACAAAAAGATTTTTCTAAATAACTTAGCAAAGAAGTACTTTTTTCTCAAGTTATACTTGATAAACCAGAAAATCTTAATAAACTCATTGATAATAAAAATGCCAAATAGTCTCATGTTACTTTTACTGTATAATAAAAATGTGACATTTAATTAATAAAAAGCTTTATTAGAGCATGAAATTACTCAATTTAATCTGGTGAACTGGTAGCTGAATGGTTTACAGTTTTTGCTTTCCATTTAATTACTCGTGATTTCGAATCTCACCTTGATCTTCTATGTTTGTAGTGGTTTTGTACTCCTTTTAAGCTGTAGGTCCCTGTCTAAGTGTTGCTTTTGTGCAAAAAATGAACGTTGAGTGACGAACAAACCAAAACCCAATTTATGGATCGAATAAAATTTTGAAAATCCAAACATTTCTAAGTTCTCTAACATAAATTTTCTAAATCAAACATAGAGCTTGCGTTCAAACTAGAAAAATGTTAAAAGAAAAATCCTTCTAGAGAAGCTCTTTGTTGATTTTGTTTTAAAAGAGTATGTCTTAGATAATTTAAATCCTTAGTAAATTTACTTAGACACATAATATTTTTGAAAAATCTTTCGTAGTCTTTCACAAGATTAGACACGTTTTTTGTAAACACAATGCTATTTTGCATTACCATTTTTGAAGATGTTACTGAAGATACATTTTCTTGTGAAAAAATGATTTGTTTTACTTCATTTAAGAATCTAACATCTTGAAAGGACTTATAGAAAAAGAAACGACAACGCCTTTTACACAAACTTTTACATTTATCAATATCATATTTAGAATAATTTATAACATTAAAATCATTTAAAAGAGAACTATCCTCTAACAATGTTTCTTTTAAGAACTATACTTTTTTCAAACGAAATTTTACTCATTTCTATAGTTTGCATGTGACTTTTATTAGTAACGGAAATATTTAAATCAAATATCCTTAAGAGAAATTTTCTTTGTTTTCACAAATCTTTTTTAACATATTAATACAAAAGAAATTATTTATTGTATAAGTGAAACATATACATTTTTATGATATTCCTCTGGAAAATGTAAAAATTTTATTAAGCGGAATGAATCAGTATAATTATTAAATGGAAATTTCTACACAAAAATATTGTTTTATAAAGCCAATTTTAATTAATTTTTTAAAAATAAAATTAGCAATTACTTATCAGCAAATCAATTTGTATTCCTCGCAGACAAACCATAAGAAATAATTCTGTGCGCATTGTTTTCATAAAAAAGAATATTTAAAATGAAAGCAGTTAAATATTTTCTTCCTTTCACAAATTTTATTCAGCAATTTCTACATATATAATGATCAGAGATTTAAATCTCTGATAATTTATGTATGTAGAGAAAATTAAATTGATAAACTGACACTCGAAAACATTAAAATATCAGAATAGTTACAAAACTTATCAATATTAGGAAATTAATACATCAGATATGATGATTAATAAATTAATCTTAACAATTAATCAACAGATCCGCAAAAATCTCCTGTATGATTTTTTAAAAAATAAAGTTACTAATGTTTCCATAAATTACACAAATTAATTGCCATTTTTGATTTTAAGTAAGTGATTTTAGCAAAGCACATTCTGTGATTTATAATAACATTTTAGAAAAGTATCTATTAATTTAACTTTATAAAATCTTTTTAAAACGTAATTTATGCTACATTGTAAGAGTAAACTATAAGAGTTCAATATAAAATGCGTGTTAAATCTTAGATTATAACGTAAGACTCGAAATTCATTACATAATATGTTAACTCTTATAAAAGCTATAATTTAAAATCTTACATTATATATATAATGCGCTTGCATAATTTATTAACCTAGTAGTTAATGAAATTTTTATATTATAATGACAATTAGAATTCATACGAAGTGTTTATATTTTATTTTTAATAATGCTATTTCTAGTTGATTTAAGAATTCTTCAAAACAATATGGGATATTCTAGATTAATTTTCTATTGTTTACTTTGGCTTCCTTATATTTTAACCCTCAAAAATATCTCACATGTGACTAATAAAACAAAGATTTGTATTATAAAAAAGTTTTTAATATACATTTAAAGCAATAAATCATTCCAAATAGTGCTTTTGAGATAGCTGCCTGCTTTAATATTTACTTTTCATGCAGAATTTTTTTTCTTTTTAAATGTTTCCATGCACTAAAGTTTCTTTGAAGGAAGCAAAGTTTATAAAACTCTTGTAAATTCAGAAAGTATGTAAGGTTTCTTCATAATAATGGAAGTTTACTAATGAGAGGAAGAATTTTTGGATGAGTAATTACTATTAAGTTTTGTTTAGAAAAGAAAAGCAAACATTTTATTTATCCCACAAGACAGGTTAAGAAGAATTTGTTTCGGAACTTATTTACTGTAGAGTGATATGCCATGTAAAGAAAAGATAATTAACGGCTAACAATTTCTCAGTCATTTTACTTAATATTATATATATATATATATATATATATATATATAATATTAAGTATAATTATATATACATAATTATAATTATATATATATATATATAAATATATAATATTAAGTAAAATGACTGAGAAATTGTTTGCTGTTAATTATCTTTTCTTTACATGACATATCACTCTACAGTAAATAAGTTCCGAAATATTTTACTTAATATTATATATCTATATATATATATATATATATATATATATATATATATATATATATATATATATATATATATATATATATATATATATATATATATATATATTGTGGTAATTCGTTTGTACTAAATTTTATTATTTATATAATTGAATTCTTCAAATCAAAGTAATGAAATTTACTTAATGTGTGTGTTTTGAGTGATTAAAATATTTATTTACATGTTTTTGTCTTCCTTTAGTATAAAAAATATTACAAATTTAATATGAAAGAAGAACATTAATATTAAATTTGAATTATATTTTGTATAAATAATAATTTGTTTACAATATTAATAGCATACTGTTTAAGTTGCAATATTTTTATTTTATTTTGAAAATAATAAAATTTAAAAACTTAAAATTTTATTTCTAAAAATAATTGAAATTTTTTTAAAAACATTGCATGTATTATGAATATATGTTAAAACATTCTTTAACCAATCTTGTATTTTATTATAGATGTTTTAAAAGATGTTCAGCTTTGAACATGCAGATGCTTCTATTTTGATTTTTAAATTTGAACATATTAATTAAACTTTGTTGTTATTTAGGGAAAAAAATTCTTTTTTACGTGAAATCACTACGAACTAATATTCAAATAATGGAAATATTATTCATTTATTTCTGAATGATAAAAGTGATTAATGCAAGAAAATGAGACATTTAGTGTACAAAATAAATGAATGAAAATAATAATCATATTAAAAATCCTCCATTTATGATTTCATAAACTATAAGAACATTAATGTGAATCTAAACTCATCAAAGCAAACTCGAAAATTCTAAATGATATTGGGGATTAAAGTTCAAAATCAAAACAATTGTACAATATCTGAAAAAATTTTAGTAGAAATTAATTCTTAACAGACAACTCTAGATTACTTTTTATATTAATTACGACTAGCTCTCTTGTTGCTAAATATTTAAGTGTTCAGTTTAAACAAGTTCAAGGATACAATACGAATTAAAAATAGAGAAATTTTTAATGTGTATATTAATAAGGACACTTTAATTATCACTACGAAGTAATTCACGTACAATAGTTTCTAAATACCAGGGAGAAAATCATAAAAATAGTGTTTTCTCAAAAATTATTCTTAAAATTTACTGAAACTCATCTACTAAGAACAATACACAAGCATAAAATAGCATGAAAAGAAATTGCTAGACATTTATGGTAATTTTAAAATTTATATTCATATAAATGGAAAGAAAATTGAAAGTGGCGCTTTAAAAAACTTTAATAAGAAAGATGATCTCATTGGATAAAATAAAAGACAATCATGATAAGTATGACTATAAATTATACAATCTACCAAATTGGTAAGAAGTCATAACAATGGAAAGAATATATAAGGGTGTGGCTAGAGTTATTTGAGAATAAATAGAATGTGACTATACACCCTTCTAAAGTTTCTGAAATATGCTAGCTAAGATTTTAGATCAGTGATTGAGTTGATCAGTGTAAAAGCTGAACTTTTTGCTGCTGAAAATGAGCACTCATATATGTGATATCTTGTGGGATGTCGCGTTGTTATTCTGTAGCAACTGTTTGAAAATTTGAAATTAGAGATTTCTATCCCGAAAAAAAAAAGCTATGATAATCCAAAAACATGATAAATCTTTACGATTTAATCCAAAATTAACCTTATTAGGCAAACGCCTGAAACATACCGAAGTCTTGTCTTATCTATTAGTCCAAATAGATAAGAATCAAAATTTCCTTGCTCATATCAAATCGCTTAAGCCAAAAGTTCTCCCCATTGCACAAAATTTACTTTGAATGACAGGTTATAATTGGAATTAAAGAGTGAATTTCTAAAAATAGTATATAGCACCAAAACTGAAAAAATAATTTCATATTGTTCTTTAGCCTGGGCTTTATCCTTAAACTTGAAGAAGAAAGCCCAACTCTCATCACTGCAAATTAACTTCACCATACTATTAACTAAGACTTTTAAAACAATATCAACAGCTGCCTCAAACGTCTTGGAAGATGTTACATTCCTACATCTAGCAACAGAATCCACTGCAGTCAAGACAAAAGTCCTACAATTGTGCCAAGATGCAGCCCTTGAAGACAATACCGTCTCGCGCTTCTCTAACTATGAATATCCAAATAACAGAGATGGCTTTCATCCTATTAACAGAAGTCATCAAACTAAAATCTTCATTTTGTCAAAAGTATAATCTAATATCACTTAGATGATCAACAAAGAGAGGCATTTACAGTTTCTGAAGACACCAGTCTATTGCCTCAACATCTCATAAACTACACAAGCATGATTCAGTCTTCCAGGCAGAAACCCTAGCTATAAAAGAATCACTGCTTCATTCAATTCAGCTTAATCTAAAAAATGTCAGAATCTAGACAGACAGTTTATCATTCTTACTGGTGTTATATAACCCGTTTCACAAATCTCCAATAATAAAATCCGTTAAAAGTTTAATTTTTTAGAACCATAATTTGAGCATCCTTCTACTTTTTATAAAATCACACTCTGGAATTTCGGGGAATGATGCAGCTGACTAAGAGACAAAACACACACAAGCTCGTCCAACTCTTCAAGTGACATTTTTAAGGTGGTCCAGAGGCAGTCTGAAATTCAGAACTAAAAATTATATTGAGCAAAGCCGGCAACCTCAATGGAACAACTCGCTGAATGGTTACCATACAAGAAGACTAGTACTAAAAGTTTCATCAGATGTTCTACATTCCAATCCTTATTTAAATTGTATCCTAAGAAATCATGCGCACTGCTCCCAGCTACTACCACAGAATTATCAAATCCAGCTCTCCATCTTGGATCCGTGGCCAAACTGATATACTATATATATGTATACACAGAATGCTCTCTAGATAAAGATCTACATATCAACAAATCCTCTAGCCAAACAAACTTCGAGTTCCTAAAATTTTGCACAAAAATAAGTTCAGAACACAAAAACTAACAAAACTAATTACTTTTTTAAATAAAAAAGGGCTTTAAATGTTTAAGTACCTGGCTGTTCACCAACAAGATTCTTATAATTCAGAAGCAGAGTCAACAGAGTTCACACACACACACACACACACACACACACACACACACACACACACACACACACACACACACACACACACACACACACACACACACACACACACACACACACACACACACACACACACACACACACACACACACACACACACACACACACACACACACACACACACACACACAAGAACTGAATATTATTCCTATGAAATTCTATAATTATGTTAAATATAATCAATTCCTGCATCCCTACTTAAATTTATTTAGTTTCTTTTGACAATCAATTTTTTATTTCGCTTGTTATCCTTTTCTATTAGTTACGTTTTTTCAAATTTGTATTCTGAACTGTGATACACGATCTACTGCATAAATTACTATAAGCTTGAAAGCCACATCTTTGTAAGTTTTGTTTCTCAAAAAATGTGCACTCTGGTTGTGTGGTCTTTTAAGGCTTGTGCTGTCAGATTACAGTTCCCGGTGATCCCGTGAGCGAATGACACTCCATGTAAGGTACCGACCATCTAGACTGAAGTCAATAGGTATAGACCAAGACATATTGTCTGATTAAGGGTATCAAGTTACCTCAAAATTAAAGAAATCTCACTACTTTTTTGTGGGACTAAACGCGAACTTACCAATAAAAGAAAACAATCCTCTATTAGTTGATCGACAGAGAGCAGTCTGCCATATTGATTTGTCACCTCAAATGTTCACTAATGGTTAATAAATTTTTAATTTAATAGTTACAACTTCTGTCAATTAATCTTCTCTTTCAGAAATAACCTTTTTATTTCAGTTTATTTAAAAACATAAAATAATTTTAAAACTTAACTTACAAACACAGCTTAACTAAGTCCAATAGTAAGATTTAATTATCAATATGTATACAACTCAAATAAAATTAAGTTAAAATAATAGTTCAACTAAATCAGTAAGGACTAACTGTACCTAAAATTAAAAAGCAAATTATTTATTTGTACTATCCACACAAAACATGTGGATACTACAAATAAACTTACATAACAGCAGAGCAGCGACGTCATTAGCTGTCACCTGCGTCAGATATAACGACATCAACATTGCCTTGCTTTAGGACACATATGTGGAAAATGGTTATCTATACGGCTTCCCAATTAGCTGGACCATTGTAACAACAAAGAAGCATGGTTAGTATTTACTGGTTCGTTGATCCTTAATTTACTACCATCAATGGAAACAGCAGTCTTTGCAACTATTACGACACAAGAAGGAGATATAATGATAGGTACACAGTATTCCAGACCATATGGAGACTTAGCGGAAGCCCTCCAAGAATAGAACCATCTAATAGCTCACAAAAGGTCATTTATACTAGGCGGGAATCTCAATGCAAGGTCTCAACTATGGGATACAACTTCGAAAATGATAGAGGAACAACGTTAATAGACTTTCTAACTGAGAACGATCTACACAGGGCTAATGTTATAGATATTATACCAATGTTCCGAAATGTTCACTACTATAGAGTGACATATGAAAGAGGTAATCGACTGATCACCTTTAGATTTGATAATCTTCATTAGCTCTTCGAAGAATGGTTGAAATATTAATAACTTTTTGGAGCTTGAAGGGGAGGGGGAGGATCTGAGCTAGAGAGATTAATGGTTTTATACCTTCGTGCGCAAAGCGACAGATATGACTCATTGTTGTTCTTCGTAGCGATACTCCTTGGATTTTATATTCATGGTTAAAAATTGTTGCAAAATCTATAAATCATGGAACTCACATTAGTAATTTGATTCATTTTCTACCTTTGTTCTATTATAGTTTCTAAATATTTCTCTATAACAGTTTCTCGAACAAAAAATACTTAGAGGTTATTGTAAGGAAATGGCTATCCCAGGTTTCTTATCCTGGTCTAACAATGAAACATGAAGACTGTCTTACTCGTACAATTTAAGCTCCTCACTGGTAATGTAATGTCACTGGTAATTTTGCTTTCTTCAGTTAAGATTTTATTGAGTTGCTGAAGTTATTTATAAATTTAGAATATAATTTCTGATACCTTTATTTTATTATATGTTAAATAGTTCATGTTAATAAATTTTCTCCAATAAATTAGATCTTTCGACTTCATCACTACTGTCCTGCTTGTCAGCTCTCTTTAGCAACTATTAATTAACACAATACTCCAATTTTATGCAAGTTTGCACATTTTTCAAAAACTTACCACTACTATTGTAATTTTTAGTGTTTTGGAAAGAGTATAGTTGTTTTAATTTTGAGCCTTTGTGATTTTACTCAATTTATATATTTATAAAATAAAAGTATCATTATAAACGATTAACACTAGAATACTTAAACACCATAATACGAAAAAATATGGTGGTTCACATAAAATATGAACCTAATCAAACAAAATTTTGACAAATAACTTTTAAATCAATCTTTTAAAATAGTACCTTTTTCATGTGTTATTAGTTTTTATGAAGAAAATAAATTTTTCTCAGAATAAATCAATATATTTAAAGGATATTCTTAAATCTTTAAGAATTCACTTTGGAAAATATTTATTTTCATTGCTTCGATCCAAAAATTGAATTAAAATTGCTGATAAGCGTGTTATTTAAGATGCATTTTCTTTCTTCCATTTAAATGATAGGAAATGTAGAATTTAAAATAATTTGCATTTAAATGATTTTCATATATAGATAATTCAATTTGCATTATATAGATGATTTAAATATTGTTCTTATAATATATGTATTTTTAAAAATAAATGTGTACAAATAAATAATATATTCTTCAGGGATTTTCCATATGAATTCGTTACAATTGGTGATTAAATATTAGCAAAATCAGCTACTGGTGTTTTGTTCATTATTCCAATATAAGTGTAGACTTCAAATGTTTCTTTGAAGTGATAAATAGAAATTTTATTATTTGTTCTAAAATGAAATGTCTAGAAAAATGAGTTTTGAATATCATAATTGAAAACTTCGTTGCAATGTGTAATTGTGTGAAATTTATGTTATATATGTTAATTAATATTAATATGAATTAATATTAAGAAAATGGGGTCAGCACATATGTTATTACTATTAAGATGTATAACACGCTAACATGAAGAAGCAAAATTTGAATTCCGTTTATATATGCAATTTGCTTATGTATATGATTATTATAAAGATGAGAAAATTACTTTTTTATTAAAGCACTTATTCACATAAAGAGTTACATTTTAACTAGAATAAACTGCTTGTCCTTCATAAATATTTCATTCTGATTATTTTATTTTTATCAATGAATATTTAATAAGAATTTAATGAACTATATTTTCTAAATGTTTATATACTTACACTTTTAATTTTTTACATGTTTTACTACTACTTTTAAATTTCACATTATTTAAATTTTTTAAAGTTGTTCTTTAAGAATTACCATTTAAAATAATGTAAGCAAAAAACTAAAAAATAATGTTTCAACTTTTTTAGTGTTCCTTTATAAATGTAAGCAAGTAAAACAATATTTGAGAAAATCTATTAAGCTAGATATTTACTTTGATAAGACTTTTTAATCTTTTCTTTTACCCCCACATTTTCTTGATTTTAACAAACATTTCTTAAAACTTTCATAAACCAGGAAATTTTACAAGGATTCTTAATGAGAAAGAAGGCTTATTTTTTAAGTTAGATTTTGAACAAATTGGTAGAATGAACTTTTCCTTAAAAAAGATAAATAGAGTGTTTTTGTTTTACCTTAGGGGAAAAGATTATTCTTAGAAAGAATGCATAAAATATTTTAAACTAACACAAAACTTTACTCGAGAAAGTTATTTTATAGTTAACAGTCACGAAATACTCAATTTAGATTGAGTTGTTATATTTTTGATAAATGGATGCTAATACTAAATATTTATAAACTAATTAAACTTTAAAAAACGTAGAAAACAAAAACATTCACTAGCATTTAAATATAATTTTTAATGTTCGTATCATCTTTTATTGCTATTTCATGCAAAAATCTAACTGACACCTTCTTATTTATTTTTAAGAGATTCATATGCATTCTCTTAAAACTCTGACGCACATTCGTTTAAAATTTTTATACATGGCAGAAAATATAAAATTTCTTATGTTAGAAAGGTGTTCATGAAGATAATAATTTCTATTCTGAAAAAGAAAAATCTTATTGCAGTGTAAGTAAAATAATATTGAGGTTTTTTCTCCTTTTGTTGCTATAACAATGAAAATTGGAGAAAATTGCATTAGCACATTTGTTAATTAACATTAAGATATATAAAAGACTGTAATGAATAAATAAAAATTTAATTCCGTTGCAAAGTAACTGCATTAATGCAAATGTATATATATATATAAGCATATTTTATTCTACAATTTGGAATCAAATACTTTTTGATTTATAGAAAAACCTTTATATGTGTAAGAAAAGTACAAATCAAAAGCATAAGAGATTATATATATGTAGACAGTGATCAAAACTAATGAAAGAAATTATTTTTTATCAGGTATAATTTATTCCTGCGTAAGACCTTCTTTGATACGTAATGCAACTTAGATTCTCATGGGAATAGAAACACAAGTGCTGAATTCGAATAAGTCTATAAGAATCAAATATTGAACCATCATTCATGGAAGTGTTATAAAACTTGTAGAAGTGATGCCAATGGAAGATTTGGATTCTATATTGAAAGTTTTAATACGAACTATAAAAATATGTTGTGGTTGGTGGACTTTGCGAGATATCGTAATTGCTTCATTGTCTTGTTTATCAAATGATAATAGGAAATGTTCCATTGCTTAAAAGACAACCTTAATATTAAGGAAAATTTTATTTTCTGACTGAAGTAGAATTTACTTCATTGGATGAACCTAGATCTTTGAAAATTAGTCTAGAATTCTGCACAGTACTTACACTTAGCTTACAGATTGTCACAATATAATTGTCATTACCATAGTAAATATAATTGTCATTACCATAGTAAATATTTTTTTATCCACTTCAGTTGTAAAGATAAAATTACATGCATATGCTTGAGCATGTGACATTCAAACTGCATCAACGTTTAAGGACGAAAGAGAGAGATTGGTGATTGGTCTAATTATATTGATGAGATTGGTGATTGGTCTTACATTTTAAAACCGAAAAGAATTCATGTGTATGGAAATTCAGTAGATGATATTAAGTGTTAATATCAGTGACAAATGGCTTGGAATTGGTATATCATAGTCATTTCTGCTTAGATGTAAATTTTGTCTTAAAAGGCTTTTGTTTATGCCTTACTGGAATTAATGGCACTAGAGAATTCAGATTCTGATACTCAGGGGTCACGTTAATTGTAGGGTATTTTACACGTTATAAGTTTTAATACCCATCAATCTCTTTCACACTTATTTTGTTTTCGTCTATTATTTTTCTCTTCCAAGCCTTCCTTAACACAATGTATCTACATTGTCACAATTTAGACACTAGACACAACTCTTCTAAAAACTTCTGAAATCTGGAAAAATGTTTCCATGACTTAATATTTTAAACTATAATATGTTTTTTAAGGTTATTTCGAAAAACATGTATCTCAATTTGTTAGATGTAAAATTATAATTTTTATTTTACATTCATTATTTTATACTATTTTTTTTTCTAAATTTTAAATAATTACAATGATTTTTTAGCCAAAAGTTTTTATCATGAGCATGTGTATATGCATGCATACAACCGTATAAAATAAAAAAATACAAGAAAAATAACTATGATTAAATTTTTCATTCTTTAAATTCTCTTTTTATTAAAATAGTATTTTGTCTAATGGAACCATTAAAAGGAAAATATCAGAAACGCGTTTTGTTATCAATTTCCAATACCACATTATCATATTGGGTTTTCTTTTTCGAGTTGCATTAAAATTAAGTAATGATGACCGAATTCAATCAATGGCTCTTAATGTACGATACATAAAATACCATTAAATGTTTTAAAGATTTTCTAGTGAATCATTATGTACTTAAAAGACAAGAAGCATTAGTTATTTTATCAAACATAGTAATTATTTCTACATCAAATGCAGTAGCTAGAAATTAAAGTAAAATGTATAATGGGAATGCTCACATACATGTATTTGCTAAAATATTATAATCAGATATATAGAAGAACTTAAAATAAAATTTGTGATTATAATAACCTATTAATTGTGTGTGTATGATCATGCTAAATAAAAGCAAAATTTATTTATTCCCTGTATGTTAAAGTAAAAAATGTATAAAAAATTCATAACATACAAATACTAATCCTATCTATCATATTTGAGAAATATGATTTAAGAATATGAATGATAAACTAATGAAAAATATGATGTACTAATACTATCATATTTGAAAAATATTATTTCAAGTAAATTTTAAATTAATAAATTCTGTCATATAATTTGTATATTTACCCAGTTGAAATTAAGAACAAAAAAATTAACAACTGAACTTTTGAATTAAAAATATATAAGCTAAAATTTAAATGTATGTGTGAGCAATAAAAAAGTTATAAAATTGAAACTTATGAACATAAAATAATTATTATATTGATTAAAATATAAGAACATATAAATTAATAGATTAGTTCATAGATTTTAAATAAATTATACAAAATTTATCATTTTTAATAGAATAATTCTTGTTTATTTCTTTAAATTAAGAGAATATTTTGATTTTGAAAAATAAGTAAACCTTTTTAGTTGCTTATCATAATATAATATTTGAATGGCAAAACGATATATCATTTTATATGCTTTATTTTACTTTAAAAATAAAATACATAAAAATGATTTATTTATCTTTAAAAAATTTACTATAAAATATTTTAAACCGCTAAATCAAAATCATGTGGTGAATATTTAATCCTTCAAAAATGAAATAAGAAAGTAAAATTAAAATTAATTTAAAAATAAATTTTCATCAGTAAGATAAAAAAAATATATATTTTATTAAACAAATAAATAAAACAAAATCTTTTCTCAATGGAAGGAATTTCAAGACAAAGCAAATGCTGCTTTTATTCAATTCAATTTTACTTCCTTAAAGTTTATTTTTTTATTTTTTTTATGATATTTCGAAAAAGAATTTTCAATTGAATTATTCATTATTTAAGAATTCTCAAAAATCAATTATTCAAGAAAGAAAAGTTTACTAAGAGTAAGATTGAAACATTAAATAGTATGAAATAAAAAGTCATTTTTTTTTAAATTCAGAGGAATAAAAATCATTCTGATATTTTGCTTCTTAAAGTTATTTCATTTGTTTTCGAATTTACATAATTTTAATTTCGTTGCTACTTAATTTTTTAAAATTAAAATTTAGGTAACAAAATTTTAGCTTTTGAATTTTGAAGGAAGACATATCCAAAAATGTTTTTTGAAAGTTGATTACTCTCATTTTGGAAAAAAAAAATCAGAATTATGCTGCAATTAAAATAAATTTTTTTTATTAAATATTTGCGTTTAATAATTGTTATAGAAATAAAATTAAAAATAACTAGCCATTTTCTCTTAATGAAAGTGAAACTGCACTCTTTTATCGAATATAAGGACTTAATAGAAAGATTTCTTTTCAAATTTGCTTGATTTTGTTTTAGAAATTTAATAAAATAAGGTTTATTGTAAGAAATTAAAATAATCCTAGTTTCTAATCTTAATACATTTAAAACTTAATGAAATTCTGTCCGTTTTGAATAATATTGGAACAAATAAAAGTAAAATCAGATGAATTTTAACTTTCCATTTGTAATTATGCATTTCACCTTGTTAATTTTAAACAAGTATACTGGACTTGAATAATAATGATTATCACAATACAATACCAAAATTATGTTTAGAAAATATAGACGAGAAGTTATTAGTTTCATGAACGTAATATTCATTTCATGCAATATTAAATAAATTTGTTTTCTTTGCGTTATAAATAATTATATGAAGTTGTCCTAATTTTAAATTTCTAGCAAATAGAAAATCTATTTAAATTAAATTATCTAAAGAGAGAAAAAAAAATTGGAGTTGTGTATACAAAAGAAAGCAATGAATGAAACAAAATTTTTTATGACACAGGTAATTGTCATGGATGACAAGTCAGTTGATGAATCATGATTAACCTATTTATTAATCAGATATATTTTAAATATGTCCTTGTGATCATTATTTACTTACGATCGATAGTTTGTTAAATTCTGGCTTAGTTTTAAGATGGTTTTATACAATAAACTTACTAAGCATCTTATATTTATTAATTTATGTGCTGAATTATTGATATTCGGAATTAATTTATATTTATCTTACGAGAAGTATAAAAATTCAGTAATGTAAAGGTATATTACTACAGGAATTGATAGGAATGCATATTATTTATTTAAGAGCATTCTATCCATTTTACTTTAATTACAAGTCCTGAAATTGAAAATGCAACACCGAAAAGAAATTGCCAGAAAGTGAAAAAATTGGCAAACAGAGAGAGACAGCGACGATCAATAAGTGATTTGTATTTCGAAATGATATGGATAGTACAGAGCACACACAAATGCAGGGTCGGGTCTGTAGGCCGTAGGAACACTGAGGGCGGTGATACATGAAGCAACACATTTAGACACAGAGTCAATGAGAGTCCTTATTGCGTCCTGAGAAATGGCTTTCAATTCTTTGTCAACCATTTGCCAAAGTAGGGCTTCTGAAAGTGTCAGTCATAGGGTTTGCAAATGGCGGCGAATAATATCCCAAACATGTTCGATTGGTGAGAGATCTGGAGAGCACGGTGTGAAGAAAAACTAGACACCTTGAAGGGCATATTGGCTGATGCCAGCAATGTATGGTCTGGCATTATCCTACTAATAAGATGATTGAGCAACCCCTGAATGTAAGGGAAAATTTCCGGTCGCAGCAACTAATCCATTATATATTGAGCATTTATATAATATTGGGCTGCCATATTTTCATTAATACAAATTGGAGGAGACTTGGAATCGTACCCAATGTTCTCCCAAACAATGATGCCATGTTGCCACACGGTAGGGCTTTCGACAATTGTTACAGGATTGTACCTATCTCCACGTCGATGCCATATTCATATACGGTGACTATCACTGAAGAAGCCGAAGAGCTGAAAGGTACAGAATCATTTGAAAAGTCGATCCTGTGCCACTTCATCGTCCTCGTAGCTCTAATCCGATACCACTCTATGTGTCTATGCTGTGGGGTCAATGGCAGTCTTTTTAACGGACGCCATGAGTGCAGAACCCTAGCAACAATCGAAGGCCAACGGTTCTGATCGATATGGAAGCACTTAGGATGTCTTTCAAATGCTGCAGAATTACAGCAGACGTGCTCTGCGGGTCCATAACTATTAAATCGGAAGTGCTGACGTCACTCTTCCGTAAACTTTCCACAGTTCATAGATCCAAACATCTTTGCCACAGCCTGACCGCTGTGGATACGTCCATATGTTTGTCAGCTGCGATACGACGTAAGGACAAATCTGTCATTTCTCAGTCTGATAACCATGCCTGTTGTAAATTCATCTGTCTGCTGAAACTTACTCCGTTAACGATGACCAGGAATTCTACATGCGCCCTTTGCTACAAGAAAAAGTTTTCTACGATTATTTTCCATGCAGCATTAATGACCAGAATATTGCTCACTGTGTTGATTCCCCACCTTAAATTTTACTATACGTTCACTGTAGAGCTACGCAGTTTATATCATTTGCATAATTCGGGTAAGGTGCATCTACACTGAAATTTGCATAATTTTCTGATCATTCTTTCTTGGTTTCGCGTGTTCAATATTGGGCAGTGATTAAATTTGAAAAATAAAAACTCCTTATTATTTAAGTTTTTTTGAACTTGTAAATATATATTACAATAAATTCTTCAACTTCAGAAGTATATTTTCGTTGTAAAGTTACCTCTATTCAATCATGATGTCTTAAAAAATTATATGCATTTGATAGTTGTATTAAATAAATTTCAATGTATTAATTTTAAAATTGATAGCATCCACAAGTTGTTTCCAAAGTCAAGCATTGATAAAGGATGCTCAAATGGTATTCTAGAAAATTCCGTCAATTTTGCGCAAGTGAATTTAAGCTACTATTGTTGATGAATGTCTTTTGGTATCTTCTGGTCACGTATTTTATGGTGAAAAAATAGGTGTATTTAATCAAAATACTCACTTCTATAAACATTACATTTTTACGATAAAGTAAAAATTAAAAGCCTATAATGCCATACTATTTTCAGAAAAGGATTTTATACACATTTTCAGTAATGGCTTTTCATGAAAAAAAAATATATATTCCCGATATAGAATCATTTATTGTACCAGCAGTTTAGTAAGTTTGACATTCTTTTAAATGTAAGTCTTGATTCATCATGACCCAATAATAGGATAACACTCTTTGCAGAATAAGGAATTGAATTTGATCACAACCACTGCTAAGCAATAGGAAATTGATATTGCATTCCCACCTTATGCAAACAAGTCTGTCTAATTTGGTGCTTGGGAGATTTTCATGTTTCTTCTCTTGTAACAAGTAAATGCAACTCACTATTTATGAAAGATCCTTCCAGACAGCAACTACGCGAAGAATATTAATATGCTTTACAACAGTTTTAAGTCGTTAGGCAGTTTACAGCACGGTGTCAAACATTAGCTCTCCATTACAAAAAGGAAAAAATAAGCCAACCACTCCTGAATAAAGTTTTGAATAATTTTCCTGTTTTTGAGATAGAGCTATAATTAAATGTTCTTGATAAATATACTTTAATGGACTCATCATTGCCTTGAGGAAGAAAATTTTTTCATTTTATAAAGTCCCATAATTAATCTTAGCCACTGTTACACAATGGTAGATGAAGCTTCCACTTCTGGCTTTTACATGACAATCTGGGCAAATGGCACATGGGAATGTTTCAAGTTTCCTCAGTAGTGACTGTTAACATCTTCCTAAAAAGAAATATGCTGGGTTGATATTAAAATACTTTATAACATCCATAGATCATTACGTTGATTAGATTGTGTCAAAAGCGACCACACTTTTTGACATCAAGTGTAATAGCAAGGATAAAAATGATGAACCCATTTCCTTCTTTATTTTATTCTTAGGGTCTTAACTACCACATTTTAGTTACTTACGTTCTCAGTATGATTAGCATTCTAAGCTAAAACCTTAGTTTTTCATAAACAAATAAGTTTTTATATTAAATATAGTCATGAAAAGAATAGAAAATGGTTATTACTGTTTTGTAAGAAAATCAAGAAGAGTTTAAAATTTACCTAATGAATGTGCATATTTCGACTTAATATTATCAAGTATACATAGCATATACATTCTCATAGACGTTTACGCTTTTATAAATTTTGACTACAATTTTAAAATCTTTAATAACCTTAATATTTTAAATTATTAAAGTCATTTTTAAGATTTTAGAAATCTATATTGTGTAGCATTGCAATTCATCCTATTAAAAATACTCTGCTAATCAAGCTAACTAAGCTAAGTTTTACTAAAGAAGAATTCCTCAAAATATGTTATTTTTATATGTCACATGAACAAAGTTTAATGAAAAAACATCTGTAATGAAATACAATAAAATGTCTTTTTTTATTACTTAATAGTCTCCATCAGTTTGTATTGTATCAAGTATCACTTAAATTTTTATGTTACTTTAATATATAACAGTGAAAACTGCTTTACAAAGAGGATTATTTTTGTTATTATTGTCAGTATTAGGAATATTATAATGATATGGAAATTTTCAATATTTGTTGCATATCCCAATGTATGTGTTTAAAGTTTAAGCATTCCAAGATATTTATGAGATATAAATTTTTTATGATATTATATTCGGTACAAGTTATTAAAACTAAAATTTATTTTACAGTTTACGGAAATTATTCCTCACATTGCTGAGCAAAAATAGGCATTTATTAAAGAAAAAGGAATATTTTATCATTGAGAATTTATTTTCAATCAAGCACTATCCAATGGTAGAATAAACAATATCGATTACATAAAAAATTCTTTATACAGGATTAAAAATTCTTATCCAATAATATGAATAAATATTAATATAACATAAATTAATGAGAAGTAGATATTACCAAGAATTTATAATTTTAAATTTCTTAGAAGAAATAAATTTTAATATTTATTTGTTATATAATTTAATATAATAAAATTATATTTAATATTTACAGAATAATATTTTGGCAAAAGAATTTCCTCAAATAATATCATAAGCTTTGCAAGAAAAAAATTTGTTTCTGGAATTTTAAAACTAATTTCAGATACAATGGAACATTGAGCTTGAATATGAAACATGTTATTGTTAGTCGCCTCGACTTTTTTATATGTCAAAATCTAGCTTTTGAATATTTTTACTGGAGATCAATGCTATAACTGAGCGTGTAAAAAATTCACAGTCCTAAATAAGGCAAACACTATTTTCTTTTGACATTTCAAGTTTTACTGCACAATTAATATGCATCCTAATTAATTTTTAAATTCAAATTATTTTTATTAATTTCAATCTAATTATTTTATGAAACATTTGTTAAATCTAAATTTCGTTTCACATTAATGTCATGTTTGTATATATAGATTTTTACTTCACTATATTGAAATACATATTTTTCTTCATCGATCATCATAAATTAATAATACCATGCACACATATATATATATATATATATATATATATATATATATATATATATATATATATATATATATATATATATATACTCATTGCCTTTATAATGATAAATCGTGGTGAAATAACGAGTTATAAATGATTGAAAGACATTCCTCTCCAGTTTTTGAGCAAATACTTGTAGTTTGAAGCAATACTGATTTTATAAGTACATTTATTCTGTATAGTGTGAAGAGCAAGTGTTAAAAATGCCTTAAGTATTCGACATTAATAGAATTGATGAGTTTTATAATATGTATGCAGAAGTTATAATTTGACGAATATGTAATTGCAAGTTTTGTTTTAATATATCATTGTACTCTTGGAAGACGTTTCTTTTTTACTACTTATTGTGTATTTTTCATTTAAATTCAATATTTCATAAAGTCCAATTTATATGGGATCCAAACCTGTTAATTGATAGCTTCGTGATCGTTTTACTGAATTTGCTACTTAATTCATACCAATAGTTTTTTAGTTTAATTTTAATGAAATTCTTTTATTCAATATTTTTTAATGATGATAAAATTGTATGATGATTGGTATGATGATGAAATCTGTTTCTTATTCAACAAACTGAAACTGAAAATAATTTTTTATGCATTTTTTAATGCAAAACCTTTTAACACATAAAGCTTATTTATTTGAAAAAAAAAATCTTACCTTGTGTAAAATTATTAAATATCTCTAATATTTGACAAAGTATTATAAATGAAATGCTTAATATATTAATCGACATATTCTTTCTCTGTTTATATATAAGAAATAGCTTGCCTATGTTTATTATTAAACTAAATGTTCAATTCTTATCTCTGGATTTCAATATGTATAAGGCAATCATTCTATTTATAAGAGTTTTTCACCCTAATCTAGTAGTGTCTTCTGACTTAGATTTATTACACTATAATTCAAGGGTCTTTAAACTTTCCATCCTTAGTGCCATACTGTTTAATTAAATAAGTTTAAAGGAGTAGCAATTAATTAAATAAAAAATTAAATTTTTCTGCCATTATCAAATAATTTCTAGACTAGTCCGCATTCTTAGAGTACGCATTCCGATGAAGCATGAGCTTATTAAATTCACTTGTTTAATTACTATATCTACTATAGTGCGTATTGATACGACTGTGACACTTGATGCCATCTAGTGGTCAAAAGTTGAAAAGGTAGGTAATATCTTTTATCGTTAACAGATGGCGTTAATAGTATATTAATAATAATGATTTATCATTATTATTAATATACTATTAACGCCATCAATAATAATAATAATAATAATAAAATAAAACAGTAACAAATAAACATTCGTAAATAACCTCACTGGTTTGAGAAGGTTCTGGTGAATTCCACTCACTTTCAGATCGCAATAATTGGAATTAAAATGCTAGTGGCATGAGTGAGACTCAGTCAACGCAGGAAAAGCGAAGGAAACTGAACTATGTCTATTGTGAAGTAAGATACTGCGTAACACATTTTAAAAGACTGATCATAAAAAGGCTAATACGTAACATATTTTGATTTAACTTGTAATTTTTTGTGTGATTTATAAGCACGAATAAAAGAAGCGAAAAACAGATAGTGAATTCAGAACATTAAGATAAATGGCACATTCAATATTTCATAATCATATCCAGTTATAAGGTGCTATGATTGATTTGCAATAAAAACATAACAGTTCTGAAAGAATATAACATTCAACGTCATTATAAAACGAAACATTCTCAAAATTACTAAAAATAAGCAGGAAGTTTGTCTGTAAAAAATTCTAAGCATTGAAGCATGCATTGAAATTTCAGCAACTTTTGCTTACGAAAGCCAATACGGAATCAGAGGCAGAAACTAGTGACTGATAACTTTTGGTTCTTCAAATCGCAAAACATCGAAAACACAACCATTCACTATTGAAAAATGATCAAAGAATGTGTAATTGCATTAGACGAAAAGATATGCTCGAAAAGGTAAGTTTATTTAAAACTGTCAGTTTACTGCTGAACCAAGACTTGGTGAGTACAAGACGTCACAGAAAACGTATTATCTCAAATTCCTGACAAAAATGAACAGCTTGAATGATTTTACTGTCCTTGAAGTAGTCAAAGGATGTGTCAAATAAAACTCAGGTGTAGGTTTTCCTTAAAAGATCTGTCGTTGTTTGACGGAGATGCTGTTAAAACCATATCAGATGAAGATCTTTTTGTGACAACGTCGGAGATCGCAGAAAGCTTAAATAAGCTCAGCAAACTGATTCGAACCATATTTAGAAAATACGATTGATGTGAAAATATTCAAAAGGAATGCTACATGAGTTAAACAGAAGAATCTTGAGGATGGAATCATCATTTGCCTATCTCTGGTTGTTCGAAACGAAATCAAGCCCTTCTTAATCCGGATGATAACTATGGATAAAAAATGGCTTAGCTATGAAAATACCATAAAAAGTGTATATTATATAAAGGATTAGAAAAATCTAGCCCTTAAAACTCTAAAACAAAGAAATTTGACTTTGAATAATAGAATTTTGTGTAGATGGTGGGACATTTGAGGATTAATAAATTATGAGTATTAAAAATTGAACGAAAAGCTAAATTTGTAAAAGTATTGTCAGCAACTGGATAACATAAAAGAGGCACTCCAAGAAAAGAAGCAGGCACTATTCCAAGAAACATGCCAAGAAAAGTGTTCTTCAAAAATTTTCCAGAACAAGGCTAAGAAATTCTGTCCCATACAACATATTCTCCAAACTTATCACCCTCCAACTATCACTTGTTTTTTTGTCCTTATAGAATTTTTTAAAGAGTAAAAAGTTAAAAAAATAAGAAGATATCAATTAAGCATTGTTCACTTTTTGCACGAGAAAATTAAACATTATTAGATAATGGAGTATACAAATTGCCATCAAGCTGGCAAGAAGTCATTAATAATAATAGCGATTATACTACTTAATAAAATTTATTGACGTTATAAAAGTTTTTTCATTTTGTTTTATTCCAAAAATGGATAGGTTTCGGGAAGACCTAATATAATGTTAGATGGATTCATTTCAATTATTTGTTAGTTGTTATGCTTAAGTTAAATCTTTTGCGCATTATGTTTGTTATTAAGTCATTATGATAATAGCTTGGTTTTTTACTTGCTTTACCTAGCAAGTAAATAAAACCATGCTATTAACATTATTTGTTTATTTTTTTATCACACTTATTACAACCCCAATAAGCTATTCGCTGTCGCGAACCGGATTGAGAAAACTGGCAGTTCGCAGTTTGGAGACACCTGCTAATGTGAACCAGGGAAGTTTTACAATATTTAAATGAGTAATAAATTACTTAAAAGAGTAATAAATGGTATCGAAACAAAACTTTTTAGAAACATTATATTTTCATCATATTTAAAGTACATAATTTACATTTGAACTATTGTAAGTAGGTTAACCTACTTATGGCAAAAGTTAAGAATGCAATGTCGTTTGTCTTTTTTTTAGACTTAAGTCAAAAGTTGTATTATATTTCTTCGCTTATTTAACAGAAATCGCAAAAATGTGTAACAGGTTGACTTAAAAGACCAAAAAAAGAATGAGTTAAGGAATTAATACAAACAGCGGCAATTGATACATGTAAAATTGGGAGATTGTTAATTACATTAATGCGAAATCCTTCATTTCATTCCAATAACTTAATATTTTTCATAAAAATTTATAAAATATTGCAGTAAACTTATGAGATGAAGGATAAAGGATTTCGGTTTTCTTGAGAATTATATTGACCTAATAAATGGGCCTTCATCTTTATTTCTGACCTAGGGATAGCATACTTTCAATTTATCAGAATACAATTTAATTTGATGTGAATCTTAAATATTTTTTGAAGAAAATGTTTTTTTCATAAAAATCACTACCCGAAAATTTTCTTAAAATAAACTATTTACTATTTCAGCATCATTTAAAACTGAGAGAATAATAATATCGGAATGTATCATATAAGCCAAATACTTTAGTAACACATTCATCACTTATAACATTTAAAATACTCATTTTTAAATGATTTTTGGTACAGAACTTATTGGTTTAAATTTTAATGTGATGTAAGAACTTATGTTTAGAATATTTATTATGAGATATAAGAAATAATAGTATAGCAGTGATTGTACTGTATAATAATTGTTGGGATTTTGCATACACAATACAATCTATATAATTATAATATACCCACCTACACAGGAAAAATTAAATAAATGAATAGCATATGTATTCAACTATGTTGAGAAAATAACTTAAATTATTTCATCTCAATTCAAATGAAAGTTTAAATATTTCAAATTAATTAATAATTAAAACATAAAATTCAAATTTGTAACTAAATATACAAAACAAGTACTTTAATTATTTATTTTCTACTGTTGAGATTAGAAATAAATGGCAACTGATTATATTTCTTTAATATGCCTTCTCTTGAATAAAATTTAAACTGTTGAATTATTCATTTTGAAGAGTTAATAATATATTGGAAGGTTTTGGCTTTAAAACATTTTTTTTAAAATTTCATTTTAAAATAAAAATTATACTATTTCAGTCAAATTTCACTTTTTCAGTCAGATTTTTCTATTTGTAAATAACTATTAGGAAATACCGTACAAAATACATGCATAATTACTATTTAATATTAACTAACATTATGGTTTTAATATTTTAAAATTAACGAATTGTGTGTAGGTGCAAAAAATAATATACAATCGCTGCTCAATATTTAGCTGGAGTCCATTGCAATGAAATATATTTAAAATATTTTTTTTTCATTCATATGTAAATCATACACTATAAAATATGTTTCCTTTAATTAACAAAATCTTTAATGTCAAATTCGAAAATAAGAGACATTTACAGTCAATTTCAATATTCATAATTTTCTTTTATTTTCTGAAAATTTATTTTCTTCGTATTCAATTAGAAACAACAAAATTAAAATGTCAATGCAATTTCAAAAATATTTGACGGAAAATTTAAATTTTCTAATAATATTCTAAAGATTGATGTTGTCATAATATTGTATTACAACTTAAATTTAAAATGGAGCTTTCAATCAAAAGAGACGCCGTTTCTATTAAAGGTGTTGTAAATAAAATACTTGGTAAAGATGAATTTATATTTGAGAGTTTATTGAATAGTAAAAACATTACTTTAATGAAATATTCTGAATACTTAATTATAGAATATAATGACTTACCATAAAGCTTCGATCCTCTTTCTACTTATTTTATACCAGTCATACGAATAGTTGAAAGTCCTTTTTTTAGAAACAAAACGAAGATTTAAAGCCACTTAAAGATTTTAACCAATCAGAGCACTTCTCATTTGCCATGAGTTATAATTATGTCAAAAAGTGAATGGAATTCGCTCCTGTATTTGCTCTTGTACTCATAATATTCGAGTGAATAGTGAAACTTTTTTCCTGAATTAAATGGACAAAATATTTTTTATACCTTTAAAGAGTAAAAATTATTTTTCGATTATCGAGTATTGAAAAAATATTCTATTTTTTTTGAAAGTGTACAGCATAAACATGATTATTTAATATGATTAATTCTTATTTAATTTGATCTAAAGGGGAATAATAGAATCCTTTTGAATATTATATTAGAATTAAAAATTAGGAGTTTGAAATCAATAACTTTCTTTTAAATTAATTTAAGTTTCACAAAGTTAGTTAAGAAGAAACTGCACACCTAAATTAAAAACAATTTTATAAAAACTACAAAATAACATGCTGGAATTTATTAATATTAAAATAGAAGTTGGAAAATAACGCTTTATTTAAAATATATTCAGATGTTTAGAAACAATAATAACGTTGAAATTTGAAATAACTTGAGAGTTACTTAATTTTAATAGAAAGACTTTTTTTGGAAAGGGAAGAGTTTATTAATCATACTTTATATACGGCAAACATTTAAGAAAGTTCAAATGAAATACATAAATCCCACATACGTTACTTTTGCATAATGGAAAAGTATAAAATATATTTAAACAGCAGAAAGTCCTATTTCTGTGTTCCTGTTACTGATGAAAAAAATTCCTGTGTTTGAAAAATATAAAACATAACTTTAACATAAATTTCTGTGTCGGAATCTAAATCTCTACAGTTGCAGATTTTGATTTCATGAAATTTCTCGTGTACACAATATCTAACTGAGATATCTATTGTTTAGAAATTCCATGATATATCTTGGAAACCAGTAAAATTAATCTCATTAACTCTCCTTTGATTTTCACTCTCCCATCGTGCTACTTGTTATTTTGAAAGTCCTTTGCAAATGGGAATCAAAACGAGCTCAAGTTTTAAACTCATCAGAACGTTATTATTCACCTGCTGCCTTTTAGTAATTGTTCGGAAAGTTCATTACCATTAGAACCTTGTAATATATATATATATATATATATATATATTAATATATATATATATATATATATATATATATATATATATATATATATATATATATATATATATATATATATATATATGCATGTATATATATAATTTGAAAACTGATAAAGGAAAATATGAATTGTATTTTATTCATGTTCTCCTTTATTTTATAAATTTCTATAATATATTTTTGTTTTATAGATTTTGAGTTTTGTATGAGCTCTTGCATGCTTGAACACACTAAGAAACATAGATTGCATGCATATAATTGCTTTTATTTTTACTGAAAATTTGTGAAATGATAATTTAACTGTATGAAAAGTATTTATTACACATTTTTTAAATTTAATATTCTTATTTTTATTTATCTTTCTTTATTTTTGATATTGTTATTTAACATATGAACAAAAAATGATTGATTTGGTTATTTTTTAAAAAGTTTAATCATTTATTAATACTTCTCTCTCAAAATGATTTCTTCAATGTTTAAAGTCACTTATAATTTTAACTATGTATTATTTGTTCATCTACAGAAAATTATTAGTGAATTTTCTCTAACATCTAATATGACTTTTTTGTTTGCGCATTTTCATGAGTCGATGTAGAGAAAAATTTGAAGTGAGGAATTTGACAATGATCGTATTTTTCTAAAAATGTAATATCAAAGTTTTTACAATTATCAGAACTCAGCATAATCAAGTAATCGGAGTCAAATTTTTCGTCATGGATTTCATCGCGCTAACTACGAAGCGAAGAAATAAACATTTTAAAATATTTGCTTTATATAGTCAATACTTCTATCAAATTTGATTTTCTTATCCAAATCAAAGTAATAATTCTATCGTTAAAAATGATCGTATGAAAATGATGATTTATAGTTCTTAACAGATTGATCTTTGAAAATGTTTTACAATTTCATATGACCAGCTGCTTTCACTTTCCAATTAAGAATTCACAATCTTAACAGCTGCTTTTAGTTATCTTCTTGATCTAGAACCACGAATGTCTGAATGATGAAATTTTCTTGTTCCTCTTATCAATTTCATTTTCTCAACACAACTAAGTCAATGGATTTTCTATTTATATCTCAGTGACTTTATCTAATTCCTTGTGTTAAAAACAGATTTCTCCATTTATTCCGGTTCCCTACAACCATTTTGATATATCGAAAACCTTTCTCAAAAAGTTTCTCAAGCACACCCTCCGTAATTCTTGAAAAATATTTCTTCGAATCTGTGTTTCAATAAGAAACAATAAAGCAAATGAGGAAACTATTTTCGCGAAAACGTAGCATTTTATTTAAATATGAAATTAGTAATTTTTATATAGGGTAATACTAATTTAATTATAATTTTTGCGAAAAATTATAGTTCTGAAAAATAACCACGTACCTGCCAAACAAAACAATGTACTCATAATTCTTGTTGAATATTTCTCGCCTCCTTTTTCATTCATGATTATCTGAAAGAAAATATAAGCAAACCAGCACACTAGTGACGTCACTGTCTCAAACAACTTTTTATTGAAAAAATATTTTACTGTTTTGGATTTCGAGTGCTTTACAATACATTAGAATTAGTTATAATTTATATCTGAAATTCTGAATCTATTTCTTATATATATTTTTGATGGAATTTTGTTTTTCTATCAAGAGCAAAATTGCCGGTAATAAATGTAGTGAAAATTTAACTCAAATAAACCAAAATTCGATAAATACGTATGTTTAATTCATTCAATGTATGAAATCTATTTACTGGTAAAATTCAATCTATAGAAAAATGTTATATTTAATCTATATCAAAAATATCTTCATAAATTTTCTATGAGCTTGTTTACTCTCTGATCTTTTTCTTTTCCGTAAGCATTTAATACAAAATCCTTAAAAGAATGATATATCAATTTCAAATATCATTCTAAACGAGATTTATTTATTTCTTTGCTACTTATATTAACAGAAATACTTTTCAAATTGTTATTCGTTAAATTAATGTACAAATAATAGATAAAATACTATATTTATTTATGTGTAATATTAATATTTGTTGTGTTTAACGGAGGGAAATTTTATTGAAATTTGGAAAATATTTATTTAAAATGTGACTTACAAAATATGAAGAAATGTGACAAAAATTTGCAATAATCATTTTTCTTAAAATTAAATATTTTCAACTTAATATAGAATTAAAAACCAAAATAAAGTTAAAATTCATTTTCAAATGTAAATAACGTTGTTTAAGTGTAAATAATGTTTCCTCAATGTCAAATGTAAATAATGTTTCAAAATTATCCACACATTTGTATAATTTGTATGTATATTTAAAGAAAAATTTTCATACTGATGCATAAAACAGAAATTAAAAAGCAATATTTACAAATAAAAAAGTATAAATGACTTTAGAGTTTAAAGATTATTATTACTAAATCATTTTAAATGTAAATTTCTCAAATTCAACAAATAGAAATGCTTAGGTTTCATGTGATATTGAAATAAATTATTTTTATTTTGAATAACATAGAATAAATTTTATTCAGAAATATTTAAAATATATTTTAAATATATTAGAGTATTTTTGCTCTTTAATTAGTGTAAAATTCTTCTCTTAAATTTATATACAATTTAATTTGGCGAATGTTTCATGTACATTTTTAAATTTATTTAGTTTTAAAAGAAAATTAATGAAAAGCAATTTCGAAATTTTTGAAGTTAATTAAAATTTTTGCATAAACTACCGTATATATATACGGAAAATTACAGTATATATAAAATAAAGTCGTTATCATAATTTTCAGAATAAAATTTTAAAATATCTTATGGAGTGTGCCTGTGTATGTGTGTGATAATTTTAATTCATTTCAAATATTTAGATTTGATTCTTCTGTATGTTCATTAGTGATACAGTAAGTTGCACAAAATAAATCTAATATAGTTACGGCTCGCAGAAAATTTTGGAAAATATTTTCACAGCATAATTTAGATTATTAGATATTAGAATCATATGTTGGGTTACCATTAACATAAATGTTATCTCAAAAACTATTGAGAATTTGATTATTAAGAAAAGTTATGGAAATAAGTAAATAGTTTTTTTATAAAGAAACTCTCTTTTTCAAATTATTTTTTACAAAAACTTGAGTTCTGTTTTTAGTTGTGTACTAAAAAATAAAACATTCATTTCCATAAATAAATTTTTTTTATCATGTTGATGATTGTCGTCTAAAATAAGAGCAGAGGCAAAAATGAGTAAAAAACTTGATGCAATGCGAGAAAAGAAACTTTATCTTTACTGAAATTTGTGGATTTGGAGGAGTAGGTACCGAATGTAGTAGTGATTTTTTTTAAGTTAAAAGTCAAAAATGTCTAAGGGAAATGTGAACATTTTGAATATTTTAAATGAATCAAATGAGATGAACATTTCTGAAGAAAATAATTTCATATTTTTCTGTTAGATTTAGATAAACAATATATACTAATAAAAGAAAAAAAATTTTAATAGACAAACTATAAATTATATTGACTAATAATCATGATAAATTTCTTTAAAAAAATGAACATAAATTTAAGAGCTTTACTTAAATTGAGTTAAGTATATGTGTGTTCTTAATTCAAAAATATAAGTATGTGTTACTGGTTAAATCAGTTTGTTTTAAGAAGTGATTAATTAAATGTTTTCTGATCTTTGATATATATTATGCATCTTTTAAACATTCTAAGATATTGCTTAAGGAAACTTATTGTTATCCTAAAATAAATATTTTTGTATATATACTATTTACAGATATCAGGAAATGATTTGTATTTGTAACTATCACTTAAAAGAAATAAATTTTTAACCTTCATTTTTAACATTTACTTTGTAGTTTTTATGGATCACTATAACTATTTGCCCTAAATTTTAAATTATTTATATTTAAAAAAATTGAAATAACATTATTTTTAATTTAATATACATTTTATGCTATTATTAAAAATAGCTTTCGTTGATTTCTTAAAAAATTCCTTAGCACATTTTAGAAATCACAACAATCGTAAAAATTGAATCACGAATTTTTTATTTAATCATTGTTATAAAATTTGCCAAAATAGGGTAGCAATCAGCAAATAGATTATTAAACAATAAATTAAAAAAATCTGTGTGAACAATAATATCTTTGATCTTAAGTAAATTAATTTAAATGAAATAAAAAAAATTGCATGTAGTGTTTAACAAACGGTGTAAAAGTAGATTAGTTTAAAAGAAAAAAATAACTATTAATGATCTTAAATACAAGCTTATTTAAGATATTTATTATTTATTTTTGAATTCTAAGAGAAAAAGCGGATGTTAAAGGTAAATTGATCTTTAATAAATCGTATATCTTTTTAAGAATCGGAAAGTTGCAGGCAATCGGCTTCTTATGAAAGATCATATAGTTGTTTGAGTATTAAAACAAAGAAAAAAATTTGTTTTTAACTAAGCAAATAACCTGTCAATATAAAAAAAAAAACAAAAAAAAGCGTTATCTTTTTCAGACGGTTTATTAGTTAAACAAAGTAAACTAATCCCTTGTTTGTTTATTCACTTAGAAAGAAATTATTCAAAAAGAGGATTTACTTTAAGCTTTTTTACATAATCAAAGATTTTTTTTCAAAGATATTTAAGTATAAATGCAAACATGAAGCAAAAATAAGAAACTAAAGGAAAGCTAAGGCATTTGATATCAAAGAGATTAAAATAATAAAATTAAAAATTTTTTTATTAAAAATGTTTAGAAAAAAACAATTTTTTATTTAATATAATTTAAAAAATATATTCATTTAAAAATCTGTGAAAAAGAATTAGTTTATAGAAAAGGGCAAAAATTAAAAAAAGAAAAATATGCGGTTATGTTATATATTATAGAAAGAATTTTTCCAAGTTATTTACATTTAATGAGAGACTGGCGGTGAGTAAGTAGCAAAAAATGATAATGTTTTGTATAGTTTTAAATTTAGTAAAATTTAAGATATTATCTATTTAATACTGTATTCGTTTTTATTGTTTCTATATATAAGTAGCATATATTTATAGATTTACTGGATATTAAAAAAATCGAAAAATCTATGTATATTTTGATAATATTAGATTAATGAAATTTAGGTACACAGAAATTCTTCTGGATAATATTATTTACAATACATATTTTATCTATTTTTTTGTTGAATCATTAAGCGTGATACACTGATGAATAGATCTAAAAGATGCAAGAATGTTTGCTAGTTTAAGTTAATTGTCCTGAAAAGTTCAATGTTTTACCAGCAAACAAAATGCAAGGAAATACCTTGTGGCTAGTTACGCATTCTGTTTGTAGAACACTCCTGAAATGGGATTTTGTACATTGTTTGTTTAACTTGCGACTTTTATAGTTATACTTATCTTGATTGTTTTGAATTTATAATATTAATTAGAATCTCAGATATTTTTTACTTGCTTAGGTATTGAATTAATCTGTAGTTTAATTTGTATTTGGTATATTGGAAAAAAATGTCATTTTTGCGTTTGTCGCTATTTGATTGTCATTTGTGAGTTCATATCAGTTTTTGATATCATCTGCTGTCATTTTTCAGTAAGTGCTGCTGACTTTTTCAATTTCTGACATTGTCTGATGGTTCAGTTATAAATAATTCTATATTAAACGTTTTTCAATGTGGGACGAAAGTACCAACCGAGTACCAGAAAAGCATACCCGGAAATGAATGTTTTTTATGGTTCGTAATGTTAGTAACGCAAACATTGTGATCAAAATTATTTGCTATGTTTTTTCAAGTGCATTACATGTTTATAAAAGTCAAAGATGTTTATATCAAGTTCAGATCTAGAAATTTTGAACTCCCTGATTGCTATTGACCAGGGAGAAAAACAAAATTGGACATTGACAAGCTAAGGGCTAAAGTGGAAGCAAATCCATGTCAAAAAAATCTAATAACTGTCAAACTTTCTTAACCATCCCTGATCGACACTCCAGGAACATTTACATTAGACTGGAAAAAGAAGCAGAGAGCAGGTTTTTTCTCTCATAATCTCTTCATAGAGAGCAAATAAAACCGATCTATCATATGCCGTATATAAACTCAACGTCACCATACAGAACCGTGTTTATGATATATTCATTACTAGAGATCAAAATTGGGTCCTATATGAAAATTCAAAACGTAAAAGTCAGTGGTTCTCTCCAAATGAATCACCAAAAGTACTACAAAGTTGGTTTACATACGAAAAAACTGCTTCTGTTAGTTTGGTGGAGTATTTCAGAAATTTTTTTACTTTGAAATGCTGAAATCTAAACAAACTGTCAACACAGACCTTTAATATGAACAATTTAATAAAATGATGCGATCTTTAATCGAAAAGTGTCCACGATTGCCAACAGAAACCGCATTCTTCTGGAACACTAAAATAAAAGACCCTGCAATACAAGTCGAACACTGGCAAAAATTAATGAATTGGGGTGGGAGACCTTGCCCCCACCCCCTACACTGGCATGATATCATGTCTTTGAATTTCTATTTATTCCACTCCCTATGGCCTTTTCTTAGAGGCAAATAATTTTAAAATTTGGATGATATCCAAAGTGTCATCTAGAGCTACTTATTCAAAAACCTGTTACCAATTTATTTTTATCTGTCTGGGATTGAAAATTTGAAGATAAGATGACTAAAGGTTGTTAATAACGAAAGTGATTACATTATTGATTAAAAATAGACTTATTAAAAATTGTTTTTCTTTGAATTTAATGTAAGTGACATTATTTTCCAGTTCACCAAATATTAATACTTTTGCGTAAAAGAATGAGTGTGAATAGCTATTGTAATTCCAGAGAACTGGTATACATAGAAAAATATATTAAATTATCAAAATAATAATTTTTTTTAAGATGGGATTTTTTAAAGATAAATAAACTTGATTTGTAAATAAGAATTTTTATGCAGATTAAATATTGGATACGTGGGAAATTTTTTTGAAAAAAAAATGTATTTAATATAATTGTGCTTATACAATTTCAGTCTTGAAAAAATCTATTTATTAAAATTATGTACCAGTAATTCCTCCACTTAAAATTCTTGAGAAATTTTTGACATATTAATAATGAATTATACGATATTAGCGTTATATTTTTTAAAATTGATGTATAAGAGATATAAATTGAAAATAATAGCATTTCAAACTATTTTGTTATATGTTACATATCATGTCAGATTAAGTTAATATGATGTTATACTCATTAATAGACTTAAAAATACAATAACATGTTTTATAATGTGTTATGATATTTACTGATATCTCTAATCAATATGCTGAATAATATAAGGATACTGTAGGTAACCACTAGAAATTTTAAGGAGTTTATAAGTAATAAGCGAAATATGACTTTATTTAAAAAAGCAAGTAAGTTATAAAAAACGATAAGAACCAGTAGCTATTGATAATTTTTCTTTACTCTATTCGTTTGTTAGTTAGATAGATATTGATGTAAAGAAGCCTGCAGCTTTACCTGTTAGTTATCGGACTTTACCCCCTTAACATCAGTTAAGCAATTGACTGATGTTAAGGGGGTAAAGTCCGATAACCCCTTAACATCAGTCAATTGTTGGTATGTGGTATAACTATGTGGTATAATGTATGCAGGCCGAGAAAATCTCCAGCTATTACACTGGCTTGCAAAAAAATTAAGGAACAACATGTTTTTTAAAGCTGACTCTAAGAAATTGACACTAATAATGTTTATAATTTCTATAAATGATAAAAACAAATTTATATGATATAAATGATAAAAAGTAAATTCATGAAAAAAATAACTATCATATTTTTTATTAAAAAGAACAAGTATATATATATGAGTGAGAGAAAAATGTTAAAATATTGGGCTTTTACAGTTACGCGTGTAACTTTTGTTGATTTTCCACCTTTGCAAGCAGATACCTTAACAGAAGTCAATGGAGATGCACCTATCCAATTTATAAAGATAGGTGACGGTCGGATAAATGGAAATGGGAATGTCACCGTCTAATGATGCAAGATGCAATAATGTGTCTTGCAGTTTGGTCCGCCGTCTTTGGAATAAATATCAAACTAAAACTTTTCTGTTCAGAAGCACAGCCCAGATCTAACACAAGCTATAACACCGCAGAAGACCATTTTACAGCTATTTTGACCCGAAAAAGGAGAAGTTGCTGACCACTGTGTAGCATCAGGGAGAAGAATATACTTTAGTACTGGGCAGAGGAATTTTCAATACACAGGTCTTTATGCAAGGCAACCAGTCATGTGTGTCCCCCTCACCAGAGGACAGAGAAGGGCCATTTTTTTGGCAAGAGAAATCACTACCTGGATCAGGGAACAATCAGTTTCCGTATTTTCTGTACCTCCAAATTTATACGGGTGAGTAATTCAGAACATGTTCTGATCTGGAAGAAACAAAGCAGTAAATACGATGAAACCAGCATTGCGGAAAAACACAGTTACTGAGGTATTGGAATAATGCTTTGAGCAAGTTTTCTCAATCGGTGGTCACACTGAGCTGCATGTGTTTAAGAGAAAAACCGTGATTGGCGATAAATTATGGAATGAGTTCTTTGATGCATATGTTCATCCACATTCTGTTGCAATTGGCAATGACTTCATTCAGGTTGATGACAGTGCATGACTTCATTGAGATGTATTTATTGAGGAATATCTAGAGGGTCTTGGTTTGAAGCGACTAGAACGATCAACTAATCCTCCAGACTTGAATCCCATAGAGCATCTGTGGGACTATCTTAGCAGATAGGTTTAATTAGTTCTCTAAGGTATGCAGGAGTGCAGGAAAACAGCTTATTCCGTGTCGTGCTTTTCATTTTGGTAACCGAAAATGTAACTCACAACATGGAAAATAGAAGCCGCTAATGCATTAACTCAAGGGATGCAATGCATTAACTCTATTCCTTACAAAAGCTCGCTTTTCTTATATTTTTTGTGAGATTTTACAGCATAAATTTAAGATTTTTCTTTTATTTTTGAGAATAGAACCTCAGCAAAATTACTATATTTCTTCTTAATCATTTATGCAATTTTTATGTAAATTTTTATGTTGCAATCAACACATATCTGTGCTTTGTACTTGTCATCTAATATGGGTGTTTCTACCTTTATTCGTTTGAAAATTAAGCACAGAAAAGCAGTTTTTGATTAACTTTTGAAGGCTAGCGTATTCGAAAAATAATTTTTACGGAGCTGGGACAATAAAGCCAACAGAATCATTTGCAATTGCATCAGCACCGGGGAATTTCACGGGAATAAATTTCATATACACTTAACTATATTAAAATGGAGGTGCACATTTAAATAGTAGTAGGTATGAAATAATAAAAAATTAAAATTAAATAAGGTAAAACTAAAACTAAGCATCTAATAACAATATAAAAAATATATAGTCTTGAAAATGAAAGTCAAATTACCAGAAACTTGTGTATATTATAAATTTGAAACAATTAATATGATTTGTACAAATAATATTCATTCAGTATGTGACTATTATGAATCTGTTGGAAAGTCTGTTGCTAGTCCTGTTGGTAATATTGGTAAAAAATATAAATATTGTTACTAGACAAACCATATTTGACCAAAATTCTGCATATTTAAAATGATAGCCAACTTCAAGTGAAACATTTATAATTGGAATTGTAGAATGATGTGGAAAGAAAATTCTATATAAAAAATATAAAAATTCTAATATAAAAATCATTTTTATAAAGTGCAAAACTTGAAAATACTTGCAAGCGTTGAAATTATGATTTTTTTTACAAGTTTTGATTTGAGTAGCTCAATTTTTAAGGAAAGAATATTTGATATGGTGAATAAAATTTGCTTAAGTAGAATCGATAAATTGCCATGAAATTAAGTGACTTGAATCTGTGTAAAGTGAAAAATGTGTAGTGAACACTGTGTTGAATTGGTAAACAAACCCAATTTAAGAGAGTTGATTCAATTTTAAAATACAAAGATTCTCAGTCATTAAAGATGATAATTTCATCTTTATACAATATTATTTTAAAGAATGCTAGAAATTTAAGAAGCTTTATGAGTCAATATTCTTCTCTTTTTAATGTGTGTGTGTGTGTGTGTGATATGCATTAAACAGTGATTTAAATATTGAATTTTATGAAAAAAGATTGAAATTTCGGAAGGAGATGTTGCATACATGTAAAAAGGAAAAGGTTAATCTTTTCTCTTATTGTACACTGGGTTTCTTGTGATGGTGGTGTATGAAAAAGAAATATGTTTTTAAATATTTCTGTTACTAAAACTATCACTTAATAGTTATGTATTAAAAATCAATCCTCTTTTTTTTTTTTATAAAAAATAGGAATAAAGTATTGTAAAAAAAAAGAAAAACTGTAATATATTTTCACTATAATTTTATGTAAAATAAATCACGTTCTTGGAAAAAAGTAGAACCTCCATTTTATGAAAAGCAAAAGAAGATAAACTCAGCTATTTCAGAAGGAAGAATTTAAAGTTTTTATGTTTTAAATAATGAGGAAAAATCATAAGTTATATAAATACTAAATGTGTAATAGTTAAAATATGTCCTTCTATATTAACTTATCGATATATTGAGTTTCTTACTAAATATCGAAAAAAGATATGCTGACTTTAACGCAACAAATGTACAAGCTTAAGATTAAAGAAACTGAACAAAAACTGATTATCTAAGGTTTTATACATACAGGGAGAAAAAATGCTTAAAATATACATACAAAATAAAGTAAGAATTATTACAGGGAAACATGATGCAGCTAAAATAAAATAAAAAAAAATATATGTAACGAAAATACTTTGTAATCTTTGTGTCAAATTTTAAGACATGAGTGAAGTCTTTGATATAACATTTTATCTATTGATTAATATCTTGATATGTATATTTTCATAGCAGGTATACGTTCACTATATCTTAACTAAACTTATAAACTAATTTATCTTTAAAAGATGAGAGTAATATCTGTTCCCATTCAAACAAATATAAAGGCTTTGTTTACCAGTTTTCTTGTATCTAAGATTTGTTTTAAAAACTTTCATTGCATTTACACTTGATTATTAAGAAATAATTTGGCAGAGAATTATCGTCTGTTTAGCATTTATAAAAAATGTGGAAGATTCTTTCCAATTTACCTCCTGCTGTTTACTTGATGATGCTGAATTGGCCTTTAAAAAGAAATTACCTATTTAATAAAGTTAGATACATAATTTTCGAAATGTTATATTGTTAATATGTCTCTTTTTGATATTATTTATGAATACTAAACACTTAATTGAAACACATAATTTAAAACACTGGGCATGATACAAACACTTTGCAATTTAATGATATATATAGAGAGAGAATTCTATATAAAGTGTCAATTGTGAAAAATTTTTATTGTCGCTTCCTAACATAATTTTAGACTTGAATGATTGTTACTAATTGACAATGTTAAATGTAAATGCAGGTATGAATTTCATGTTAAATATACCATATCACTTTAAATCGGAAGTTATTCATGAAATCTTCGAGCATTTTTTTATTCTGTTGTTGAAACCTAAATAACTTAAATTAAATGCGATCAGCCTTCATGTAGAATATTCATTTCATGATAATGAACTGAGCTACAGAATTCTGCTACAAAATAATACATGTAAAAGCATTTCATATGAATACACGAGGAATTTTTTTTAAGATAGTTTAATATTTCTTTAGTATTTATAATTGGTTTTATCATTATAATAAATGGAGTAATATTTCTAGCTATTTTCACATTAATATATCACGTTTATATCAATCATCATAATATATTTGCTTAATAAGAAATGATTTTATTTTGTAAAATGTGATTTTAATGAGTATAAATGTATCCACATCATTTTCAAATTGCATTTAACCATTGAGATTCAAAGTAGGCTATTTGTACGTTCTTTCGCAATAGGAATTCATAGGAAAACTACACTGCTGGCCACCCAAATTGCAATAACAGTAAAGATAAGAGATATCACAACAGAATGTATTTAGTAGATACAATGCTGGCCATGTATCAAGTGATTACATTCAAAGATTTCATTGAAGTGTGATTCCTACAAAAACCAGTAGCCAGAGTAGCCTCCATTGTTGGAGAGCACCGCTGCCACACGCATGCCTCAACATTGATTCAAAGAGACTTTGGATGTGATCTAGGGGTGCAGCAGACCAAGAAGCTTCCACATGGTGTCAAAGTTGATCTAGTGTGGTAGCTTGGGATGTAATCAAGGTCAATCGTTGAGCAACCATGGATCATTGAGCAACTATTGAAGAAGAACCCATGGGCAATGCATGTCACGTGTGATCACGCATTATATTGTTGAATTATGATTGTGGTAAGGAAGGATAACTGACTCCAACACCTTGGAGATGTAGCATTGGCTGTTAAAAGTACCGACAATGTGTACTAGAGGAGTGTCAGAGTGATATCTAATACCAACCCATACCATAATACCAAGAGCAGGACCAGTGGGGGCGCATAACGCAGCTATTCAACTCCCTCTCTCCACGTGTGGATGCGATTGAAAATGTCTGTCCGTCGTACCCTGCTGCATCCAATTATCATAATTCCGCATTACAGTAGTTTGGTTTTGTCCAACAGGACTATAGATTTCCCTGAAAGATAATCCACAATCTTGGTAGGACACCATCCTTTCTCTGACGAACTCGGATACTTGATCAAAAGTGATCACTGTTTCCAACCATCGTATTTTTGAAAACAAATCACAAGAAAAACATAATTGCCGAAATAACACAATATCGAAGACTTTAACAGTGCTAAGAAGAGGTGTCACAGGCACGTGTGATATGGGTCTGTTCTAAAATGGTAATCATTTGCATATCTTACCTAAGCTAATGCATGTTGTAAATTTCATGTTAATTGCAATTTCTCTTCCTGGTGTTGTATCTGCAACGGACAACAGTGTACATGTTATTTTTAAGGTATTTTTCAAAAGTTGCTTTATTTTCAGTATCACTATATGGACTAAATCAGGATCATATTACTTTTTTTAGCATTTTCAAAAGTATAATTCTAACTATACTAAATAAAAAATTTTGAATTTTTGACAAAATTTCCTTTTTCTTTATTTAGTATAGTTTGAAATAAAATTATTAAATTATTGTATAATTTTTCTGTTGAATTGAAAATTTATTTGGTAAGGTTTTTTAAAATATTGGGAAAGTATGACAGATTTTAAGCGTATATCTGGTGATATATAATTTTCATAAATTTAATTTTATCATTGTTATTATAATCAACACATTTAAATACATTTATATTATATATAGAGTTTATTTTTACAATATCAAAATTGTTTTGTGCAAATATAAATCCTCAATTTTGTCGTCAAGAAATGAAATTGTTTTCTACACATATTCTTTACAATGTTTATAAAAATATTTAGGAAAACCAAAGAGTTAATTAAGATTTTAAATCAAATGCATTACTTACGTAAAAATGAAATGAAATTCTCTTTACAAATAAAAAAGTATTTTTTCAAATTGCCATTAAAGTTTGATAAAACAATATATTATTCATTAAACATACTCTCAGAAACAAGAGCAATAAGTAAAATAAAATCTCAGTATAATAAAATTAAAGAGAGAGTTAAAGAAATTTTGGAATAAGTTTTTATTTTGAGAAAAGTATAAATCAGACAATATCCTCTATAGTTGTACATTTAATATATATTTAATTCAATTTCTAAAATCAACTATTCAAATATTTAATCTATCTTAACATAAATTTTTATTGCAATACCAAACTGAAGAAAAGAGTGAAAAAATTTCTTTCTAAAGGAACAATCATAATCATTTATATCTATATCTATTTATTGCTATCTATCTATATATATCTATATCTATATCTATCTCTATATATATATATATATTATATATATATATATATTATATATATATATATATATATATATATATATATATATATATATATATATATATATATATATATATATATATATATATATATACATACACACATATATATATATATAATTAATAGAATTTTTTTTTAATAGTTTTACTTAAACTAAAGAAAAGTCAAACGCTCATGAATTTATTTTATTTTTTAAATAATTTTAATAATTTTAAGAACAAAGTTTTAAATTAATTTTAATTAAAAATATTAAAATTAATATATACTTTTAAGATGTAGTATTACATGAATGTATATATATTATTAGTTTTAAAAATTAAGAAATATTTAAGATTTTAATTTTTTTTTTTACAATATAACTGTACCAAAAATATATAAGTAATTGAATTATAAATAAGACATATATAAATAATAAAATATATAAAAATTGAATTATAAATAAGACATAATTTGTGCTAATCATAAATGATTCATATTTGATTACCAAATATCGTTCGAAGATATCTGAACCGGCATTTAAATTGCAAGGAAAGCAGTAATTAAAATATTTCGCACATTTATGCTTGCTATAGCTAAAAAATCATTTTTTATGGGACATTAAGTTGAAAAAAGACACTTAAAAATGTACCTTTTCCAATTTTTAATGTGTTCATATCATATCTCTCAGACTCGGTTTAATATCCTTCAATATATATCACATAAACATAATTTCTTACTATGAATATAGTAATTGGAAAGATAAACAATGGATGTAATGAATGGTACAAATAATTTTGGAGATTATTGTCTTATAACATGACATGTATTTCCTATTTAAACGGATCTGTCCTTAACAAATAAATCTTCATATGGAAATCTTCGTTCATCGCTTTAATACTTAGGAATACACACAAATACATAACAAAAACAATAATCATGTTAAAAATAAGGAAGTCTTATAATAATAATAAAAAAAAATCATATTAGAACTAAGTCATCATTTACATGTGATTACCATGCCGAAGTGGTACTTGATATTTTATGTTATTTTAAAGTAGATCTGTCTCACAAAGTTTCGATAATAGCAGTGTTAATGTTTTAAATAACGTTGTGGCTTTATGTATTGTACTTGAAAACATTCAGACATAAAACATAAGACATAATTTAATTTTTTGTTTAGATTTATTATAATTTTGGTCTGTTGTTCTAAATACTTAAGCTGTTAAATCTTTTATTGTTCTACCAATGATTTGAAATTGATTTGTTTATAAATTATAATATAGACGAATATAACAATCTGTACAAAAACATTTTTACAAACTTAAAGTAAGAAAACAATTTAAATTACAAATTAATGCTTACTTACTTACTCACAAATAGTTTTTTTCTTTAAACAATCTTTTTGGTTCAGAAATTTGTGTCACTAAACTTAGAAGGATACAAAGTATGTCCCTTTTTAGAATGTTTTACATATTAATAACATGAACATGGTTAAAATTAATTCTTCATTTTAATGGTTGTAGGTTTGATTATCATCTTGAGATTAGGTATCCCTGGTGGTTAGAAATCCATTTTAAACTATTTGTTCCAGTTAGATTTGACGTCGTGAATAAGAAATGACGTTAAAGCAGCAAACGATTATTTACTTCTTTCTTTTCTACTATCGATTTAATCGAAATATTTTTAATTACATTCTCGATAAATATCTAAAGATATTTTAATAAGCAGCAAATTAAAAAAATGCAGAAAATCAAAGTAAATATTTAAGTATTAAAAAAAATATTTTTGACAATTCATTAGTAAAGATAAATAATAGAAATTAGTTAATCCTTTAATCTAGAAATATCTTCATCACATTGTGAGAAATACTTTCATTAACCGAAGAAAATTACCTTTATTGTTTAAATAATCAATTTCTGGAAACTAATGGAATATGCACAAATTCCATGCAGCTGGAGGCTTTATTCTCTTTAATTCTTTAATTTACCTATGATTGAAATTATTTTATTTTCGTTTCAAGTTAAGGGAAGTAATTCTGGAAAGGAATAAAATGTCTAAACTCTAATAAACGAAAAGCAATTAACTAAATATTTACGATTCCTCTAGGAGAATTTCCTGGAATATAATTGTGAAATATTTGCAATTAAACATAAATATCGGAATTTGTTTTAAACTAAAGATTTTGAATAAATTGAATTAAATATTAAAGTTATATGTTTCATATATGAATGTTAAGAAAATTACTGTACAAAGTAAAGTTATTATAAAATATTAATGTTTGCAGATAGCTCCAGCATAATAAATAATTACAAATAAATTGAAAAGCAGAAAATAAATAGAAGTACATTTTATTACTAGTTAAATTTGTCAGACCAAGAAAATTTTATAGTATAAAATATAAACAGTGATGAATTTGTTATAAATTACAATGTATGTATAATGTACGAGAAATTCTTTCATTATAATGTGCAGAGAGAATTTGAATTTCAAGTATTTGTTTAATAAAATACGTGTGCAAATAGGTTTTTTCATTTTATTTTGGAAATCAATACTAAAATATAACTATAAATCAAAATAAACAAAGTATACAAGTAGAAGGTAGAAAATATGCATTTATTGAAAATTTATCTCAAAGGAGAACTAATAGTTATTACATTTTTCAAAAAATTAACATTTCTAAGAAAAACTGCAAATTCTAGTTTTTCATAAAATCTATGCATTTTTGTTTACTTACATGGAAATTTAAAGTTGACTTCATTTTTCCTAATTTTAAAATTATGCATCCATTTTGAAAATTCTTTAAAAAAGGGCCAAATATAAACGACTTAAATATTTTTAATGGCATAAATACTTAAACTATAATTGTTTAAGTATTTATGCGATTATGAATTTTCAATAAATGCATATTTTCTACCTTCTACTTATATACTTTGTTTATTTTGATATAACACGTTCATTTTTAAGATACGCTAAAAATATGAAAACAAATTTAAAGAAATCTTCAATAATGATCATTTTCTTATTTAATAAAACAATTTGTAGTATATTCTTAAAAATTTAGATTTATTTTTTAATTTTGTGACATTTCTACATACGTAAGTATATAACTATGTTTTCACATCCATCATTGTCAGCTTGTTACTTTGATGCAAAATAACAAAGAATAATGATAAATCTCTTTTAAAATAAAACTTTGAAGAAAATAGTTTCACAGAAATAATTTCAATACAAATTTTGTTTAATATTGTGAGTAATATTTTCCTTAGAGAAAGTGATAATTTAATTGCTAAATTATGAGATGCACAAATCTTCTTGCAAATTAAAGCTGAATATTATATACTTTTAAATGTAATTGCTTGTTTAAGTTTCTGAGTATAGCTGAATTTTATAAATGAATTTATTAATCATGTTTTTATGTGTATTTTTTATCAAAATCCTTATCGATCTCCTCTTTCTGGATAGTAAGCGTAACTTGTTTATTGATATGCTAGTCATACATTTTAAATGATTAAAATATATTTCTTCAACAGGAATATTTCTTTTTAAATATTTACAAAATGTTCATATAAATCATGTTCTAACAGAAAAAATAATTTTTCTACTTGTTAAAATATTCATAAATATAATTCCTTTTTTCAGTTACGAGTAAAAATTTTCTTATATAAATTACTAAAAAATTAAATATTTAATTTCTTGTAGCTTCAAATAATTTTAAAAATTATTTTCAAGCTTTGTATTAAAAAACTACTTTATATTTAAAGCTTGTGGTTTAAAGCAAACACTAAAAATAATGTAGCATTTTTAGATTTTTAGAGTTTGTGGTTTAAATTTCAAATATTAATTCATTATCTATTTGCTCAAAGAAATCTGCTGAACCTTGAAATAAAATTAGAAAATTCAAAAAAGCCTTTGAAATTTTTTCTAATTTAGAAATGCATTACTCTAATTATATATCAAAATTGATTAATCTGAATGCAAATTTCTCCAATAAAATAGGGTATTTACATTCAAAGCAATTCTTAAAAAAGAGAATATCCATATAATAAAGAAAAGTTGGGATATAAATAATAAGTTTCTCTTATATTATTTATATTTATAGTAATATTTAGTGTTACAATAAATGTATTTAACTTATACAAAATATTTGTATATATTTATAGAAAACACTTTCATTGAAGTATTTTAAGTTAATATTTATTAAATAACTATTATTTAAAAATAAGGCAATCTATAATGTAATAATGTAAATTTGAACTTGTGTTGAAATGAAAAAAAATATAGAATTTTATTCCCCTAAAATTAAATTTTTTAAACATGCGAAAATAATAGATTTAACGGGTATCTCAAAAATAACATAAGATTTGAATTTGAAGCCATTTGTTAGTAAATTTAGAGCAAACCTGAAAAAAAAGAAAACATTTTGACAGCTGAGAATTTAGAGTCAATAAAAATGGAATGTTATGCTATATATCACAACGTTTTTTCATAATGGAACAATAGTTAAAATTAATAAAAGTTTGGCGGAAGCTTTTCGAAAATTTTATGGAAAATGTGGTCAAAATAACGTTTTATTCTCATCAACTGTAAAAAGATTTATTGAAAAAATCAGGAAAACTGGATCAGATGGAGACGGTAAACGCACTGGTCTTCCAAAAACAAGTCGTTCAAATATCAAGATTGAAGTAGTGAGTGAGAGTTTTGGTGAAAAGCTCAGAACATCAATTCGACCTCGGAGACAATAATTGCAAATTTCAAGATGTGTTTACTCACAAAAAACATTGTCTCCATGCTTACAATATTCAATTAACGCAACCATTGAAACTTAATGACCATGGACAGCAAAGAGAATTTGTGCAGTGGATTATTGAACATCAACAAATGGATTCTGATTTTTCAAGCAAAATTCTCCTAAACAATGTAGCACATTTTTACTTTGATGTCTTTTTTAATCACCAAAATTGTCATGCTTGGAGTTTGCAGAAACTACGTGCTTATCGAACACTAAATATCCTCACAGCGTATTACTGCTTAGTGCCGAGTTTGGATGGAGGCATCACTGGACCATGCTTTTTTTTTTTAAATGAGACTGATCTAGAAGCAACTGTTACTGGCGCTCGATACCATGACATGATAACACAGTTTTTTTCTTCCGAAATTGGATACTGTTGATGAAAGAAATATGTAGCATCAACAAGACGATACCACTTGTCACACAGCCATTAAAAGAATTCAATTAGAATGCAGGAGACATTTTATGGTAGTTAACTTTCTCCTTACGGTGATCAGATTTGTCCATATAAATCGTGTGATTTAAAAATATTTGATTACTTCTGATTTTTCTTTATTTGAAATCAAAAGTTTAAGCCAAAGAACCTAGAACCACATATGCATTATAAAAGGAAATAAATGCTGCATATACAAAAATTGAGCTAAAATTAGGCAGCAAAATAATTTACATTTCAAAAAGTGTGCGTGTATCAACAGAGCCCCAGAGATCATTTTCCCGATGTGTTATTTCATGAATAACCCTTAATATGTACTTTAAGATTCAATGAAAAATAACAGACTAATGGCTAAAAACTGCGTTTTTTATATAATTTAAACCTTGTCTTAATCTTAAGACACCCCTTTTATTAAACATTTTACATTTTTGAATTTTAGCATTAGCTTTAAATATTTTATTTAACTATATATATATATATATATATATATATATATATATATATATATATATATATATATATATATATATATTTCTGAAAATGTTTAAACTGAAATCTTTATTCAAACAAAAATATTTTGATTTCAATAAATACATTGAAAAAAACGTATTAAAATTTTTAATGCAGTTTAAATCATAGAGCTTCTTGAATGCAGATAGACATTTTTTGTTTTCAAAGACATAAATTTGTTTATGTTGCAATTCTCATTATGAAGTATACATTTTTTATGAAATTTAAACATTATATTCTGTTTGAAACTAAAGAAAAATGAATTTGTACACATAATATTCACATAACGAGATACTCTTAAATCTTGATTTACTGATGGTTAAATTTACCAGAATGTATTTTTAATTAAAAGGTTCAAGGCATCAGTAAAAAAAAATATGAATATTCTATTTTATATATTTGGAAAAATGTTAAGCAAGTTTCACAAGATTTTATTTTAAAATGAAATATTTTTATATTAAAAATTAATTCAATTGGTACTTTCTTAGAAGAAAATAAATACAACTTCTTCTTAAATTTTAATATTTCTTTTTATAAATCAAATTTAAGTCTTTTTTACATTTTATAAACATAATACATGATTATCATACGAAAACGGCAAGTTCGTTATAAGGTTCTCTATATTTCTTCTCAGAGAAATTTTTTAACTTTAATTTAAATCTTCATTATTTAAGACAAGTATTAACTCAATATGGTGTAAATAATATAACGTCTTGGGTGTTATTATTCAACAATAATAATTGTAGTTTTAATTTCCTTTGAAATCAATTTAAAAGAAACAATACATTTTATTCCCTTTTTCACAGATCAGTGATTTCCCAATTTATCATCGTCAATTATTGACTAAGAAAAATATTTAAGCATAGTTGAGAATCACTTACTTTCTTTGAAAAATGGTTGAAATTTTGGAATTTGATAAAACGTTTTCATTTAGTATATAAAATAAACGCATTTTAAAATATTATCATATCATTTTGATTTTTAAGTGCTACCTTTTGAATGATAGCTTGAATTATCTAAAGTATTTAAACAGAATCAAAAATGGCGTAAAATTTTTTGTTTTACATAAATTTGGTACTTTTGAAGTAATTTCGAGATTTTAATACACGCTTCATCATCTTCTGTTCGCATTTCAACATTTCGTTTATATTATTGTTTATTTCATGGAAAATTATTTCTATTTAATTTTTTATATTTTAGATTATTCTGAGTAATAAAATGTTAAATGTTTGGAAATGTTAAAATTTGTACTAAAAATTATTATGCACATGATTTTTAAATATAGTGGTTTCTAGATCAAGATGGTATTGGATAGAAATTTGCCAAAAGTAATTGAATTCATTTATTTATATTTCATTAATGAATATGATTTAAACAATAAATAAATCGAAAAATATGTATTAACTGAAAACCGCACAAAGTTCATTCATATTTCGTATATGAATATGGCTTAAATAATAAATAATTCGGAAAATGAACTAAAAGCAGCACAAAATATAGTTATATATTTGAAATATCTACATTGGAAATTATGAAATAATATATTTATATTTAAATAAATTAGTTTTTTAAATAGTTTAATACTACTAAAATTTATTTTAATTTTAATTTAAGCGTAAACTCATTTTTATTTAAATGAGTTTATGTTTAAATGAAACATTCACTCTTTCATTCTCAATATTAACATTATACGTCAATTATTTCAAACTAAAATGAAATTATGAATGTAATCTAATTGTTATTTTAGTCATGTTAAATCACATATTACTCAAAAGAGCTTTAAATAAATATCAAGAAAATTTCGTAATGCAAATAAAAATGTTTCTTAGCCTTCTGTTTTCAGGAGACTCATTCGCAATTTTTATATGAAATTTTATTTTTATTAAAATAAGTTTAAAGGATGTATGATTAACTAAAAATAATTTAAATACACACCATTTTCATATATATATATATATATATATATATATATATATATATATATATATAAATATATATATATATATATATATATATACATATAAATATATATATATATATATATATATATGAAAAAGTGAAAGTCTTCCTTGATGAAAGTATGAAGTAATGTTTATTTACGTAAAAGGAAAGATAATCTCCTGAAAATTATATAATGCTATAAAATTATTGTGTTGATATTAATCATCAAAATTATCTTTAAATATTTTAAAAAATCTCTAGCATTTTCTGTTTTCAAATATTTTATGAAGACTTCACCCTTTATTGTTCGTCCAATTCTTTGCTGTACTTCAATTTATTATATTATCATTATAGTTTAAAAAGATTCTTTATCACGGATTTGAAGCACGTGTTGTGATAAAAAATAATGCAGATTAAATTCTTTAAGTTCAATATTAATTCACAAATATTCATTTTAACAGACAAGAAAAACAATTTAAAAGATAAAAAATATTGAAGTTACTTTAAAAATGCATAAAAGCAAATAAATTTTTTCTCCAGTTGGTAAAATAAATATGATATATTTAATAAGTACAAATTAAATAATAGCATTATACTCCTTGGAAAAGAACAATGCTTAAATCGAGTTACTGCTTTTTGAAGCTTTCACTAATTAAAAAAAAATATGTATTGTTTTTTTGTAATTTCAGAATGTAAGATTTTATTAACTATTATTTCTTTTATATTAATGTGATTGTTCTATAGTTTTTAAGCATAAAAGCAAATACAATGTAAAATGAAAAAAAATCACCGGCAAACAATTGGATTTAAAAACAAGGATTAAATGCATGTAAAACTGATTATTTTTCTTTCATTGTTAAAAGAGAAATAGCTAATAAATTATTTTTATATTCTAATGTTTTGATTCAAGTGGAAAGATAAAAAGGAAAAGGTTTAAAAAATATCGTTATGAAAGGTTAAAAATGAATCTGTATAAAAATAATTAAAACATTTTTTGGCGAATTTTAATATTAGTATGTTTATTCAACTTTTCTGCTCTAAAATATTTCCTAAAAAACGATTCAACTATTAAAAATAAATTATATAATTTTTGCTTAAAAAGTATTTATTTATAATAAAACGAAAACTTTTTCATAATATATTTCTCGTATAAAAATGTCTTTTTCATATAATCCTTTTTCAATCAAAATACGTAAATCTAATTTAGTGACTATTAGATAATAATTTATAAAAGTAAGTATGAATCAAAACATGTTTACAAAACGAATATTTATACAAACTTAAGTACATTTCATTTTTCTTTCGAATAAAATAGAAACTTTTACTTTCTAATGATGGAAAGTTTTACATGCTAGTTTTGTATTCCAGTAATAATTTATTTTCTAAAATAACATTTGAAACAGTTAAAATGATATTTTGTATGTTTAATACAAAATTAGTGATGAAATTAATCATTATGAGTGATCTATCTGAAATTAACACTTTTAGTTTTTAAATTTTTGCATACATATAAGAACTTTTCATAATTGATTTTTTTATTTTTTATTTTTTTATTTTTATTTATTTATTTATTTTTTTTATAATTGACTGGAAAAAAGCTAACTAAAGTATTTAAATGAAAAGTAAACTTCCAAAGGCAAGGAATAAAAAATTAAAGAAGTAGTAAAATTTCCTTTATTTGTTTGCTATGAAACATTATTATTATTTCTAAAAGTAAATGTCAAACGCTACATTGTTTGAACTAACTACTTCTTAAATGTATACCTTGAAATAGGGTAAAAATAGAATTCAAAACTTGATAAAGAAATGTTCTATTTCAAGTATTATTTGGGAATTAGTCTAAAAATTTTAAGTTTTCATTAAATTTATTTTAGAAGTTTTAAAATATCAAAATTATGCATATATTAAGGAAAAATGAAGGATAATTACAACAAATACGTCTACAATAAATTTCGAAAAGTTTCTTAGATACAACAAAATATGTAGTAAGTTAATTTACTGAGTATTTTGTTACATCCTAGCAAAATATGTAGAAAATTCATGTTTTATAAGTTTTATATATGAAAGTTTTGCATATTTTTAATTAGTTATTATTCGAGTTGAATTGAATAATTTAATTTTCTTTTAGTTTGTAATAAACGAATTTTAAAATTTAATTTTTTTCCTTTATTTTAAATAATATCATAGCCAAATAATTTGAAAGATTTAAAGTGGTTTGACTTTGTCATTGGATATATTATTAATCATTTTAAGCTCTATACTTTTACATTAATTTTTGCATTTATTACTTAATTTAATATTGCCGAAAATAATTCCTTACATCAAAGGATATTTTTAAATACTATATTCTATATCTGTTTATTTTGTTTAGTATTTTTTGATACAAAATGAACAGTAATCTATAGCTATTTATAGATTTTATAGAGTATTAATGCGTTAATTAGCTACTAATAATAGCGCTATAGTTGATTAATTTCTGAAATAATCTTTATAAACAACTATAATAATTTGAAATATGTTTGTTTTCTGAATAAGATATATGAAGGAAAAAATTGAGTTTATAAAGGTGTTACAAATGAAAATTAGGTATAGTATACGTCATTTTCCTATAACCCATATTCCCAAATGAAATACTGAAGTTGACATCAGAAATTTTATGGTATGGAAAAATATATAAGAAATCTTATATATTTTTCCGTATCATACCAGTTAAAAGTTAAAGAGATATGGAGCTGTTAACATAGGATTTATCAAAAGATATAAATTTAATAAGGCCAAAAATGGATATATCAATCAATAGAACTTTCTAATTTTTTTAATGACACATTCTGGTTTTTTGTAATATTCGGCGTCAAACTATTATAACACTTGTAATTCTATTTCTATTGCAACTATTGTTTTGTGTGATAAATAAATTATTATAAATTCTATACGAAAGATTTTAGTTGCTTGGATTCAGTTGATTTCTTGCATTAAAAAAGGGAATTATGATAGTAGGCATGGTGTGTTATGTAAAGCATTTGTGAATTGAAAATTTTTCATGCTATTTTTTAAAAATTTAAGTTTGTAAATTTTTTTCTAATTTCCTAGTTTATCTGTGATTGTGGTTTACTTTTAGAGAATGAGCATATCAGAGCCAAAGGTCTCAATATCTTAAAAAATATACATTTCTATATATAGGTATCAAATATTATAAAATTTTGCTTCTGTAGTTTATATGTAAACTAACATGAATGGTGAAGTAGTAATTCCTAAATGATACAAGCCTAACTAATTTTTTATTAAAATTATTGTTAATTAAAAATCTAGCGCAATCATAGGACCAATAAAAAGATATAAGTAATAAGCATTATAAGAAGCGTCGTTGCACGATGATTTTTGGTACATTAGAAAACATATTCTTGCTTAACGTAATTTGATCTTTCAAATTTTCAATTTTGATAAGCAACTATCTTAAGAAACAACCGTAACCAGAAGGCACAGGGATAAAAAATTCAGCATTCTCGAGATTTATGTATTAGTAAATGTGGATTGGTAATTATTTTATACCCGAAACTTTCAATCGAAAAAAATTGTATTTTAAGTCTTAAGTAGGGTGTTTCACGAAACTATGTGATAGACATTGAATTAAAGCCTTTTGATTACTGTAATTGTTGAATTAAGCAGAACATAAAGTTGTGTAATAATTGGTTACACTTGCAGGTCTACTTTCATTGGACTGTTTTGTCTTTCTTTCCTGTAAAATTAAAAACCGATGAGAACATACGAAAAAGCTCCGTTTACAAGAATCTGTATGCACACACATTGTCAATCTGCACCATAATATTGCTATATCTATCATAAATTCCCTTATTTCTATAAAGTTACGCGCTGGGAGATGTAACATAACTATGTAATAACCCACAACTTTTAATATTATGGATCTAAAAAAAAGATACATTACATTGTTTACATAGACAAAAGGAAGTATGTGTGTTTTTAATATAATAAATTTCCTAAGAATAAATCTTCCATTAATGTAGGATTTCTTACACTGTTGTGTGTAAGGCATACTTTTTTCGAGATAGATCTGTACCTTGCTGATATTTTACACATTTGCCATCGTTTGTTTCACAATAGCTTTTTTGATTTATCTACACTTGTGAACTAATTCGTTGCCAATCTGAATGCCGTAAATTTTAATCAAAATTAAATCTGTAAAGTTCATCTATCCTCTTCCTAATTTTTTTTCAATCCTTGAAAGATACAACAGATGGCATTAGTATTTAGTTTTTTTTCATAAAAAGTTTAACTAAAAACATGTTCGAAAAAAATGGCTTATGAATCGTTTAATCTCATCTTTTATTACATTGAAAACTTAGTATGCATGTTAAGGGATTTTATTCAGTAAATAAAACGAAACTTTCTCTAAAGTGATATTTATGATAGATTTTTTCTTGTGAATGAAATTCCGTATTCTACTGTGTAAATCTATATATGAAATTTTAAATCAATTTTATTCAACACTTTCTTGCCAAAGAATTTGCAGCACATTTAATCTTTTTTAAACTGTATACAATCTAATTATCTCAAGGTTATTATATGGTCACTTCAATGAGATTAATCTGTGTATGAGCGTCTGTGAGTTTTAAAATATGTATGCTTATTCTTTAAAAAAAACTTTATGAAAATCTTTCTATTATTTAAGAAATCATAGACTTCTAAAATAAATAATTCTTATAATTAAAATAATAAATTTGACTCTAAAGACTGACATTTTCTTTCATTTCTTTTTCTTATTTGATTTTATTTTTCTATTATTGTAATAAGCTTCATGTATTATTGTGAATACGTAATTTATATTGGTAAATTTTGTCATATTTTCTCTTTTAATAACAACAAATTTATTTTCTACATTTTGAGTACAGTTGTTATTTATACTCAAATTTAAGTATAATAAATACAATTAAGCTAGTATTTAATTGAAAAATATTAAAAATATTATTAAATAAAATATTGTTTTTGGAGATAAGATAATGTATTCTAGTAAAAATAATTAAAGTGGCATTTTCAATTCAATTTTGTCGTTGTAAGAACTTTATTTTAAGTTTTCTTAAAATTTTTTCATAAAAACCTATATATGAAAACATATACATTTTCAAATTTGTAAGACAATTAGGAAAAATACTTTGGACGTCATTAAATAAAGCTATTAAATAAATAAAGAATCACATATAAAGAGGAAATATATAACACTAATTAAATACATACGTATGTTTTGTTCAATATGTTATATTTATTTATGAAAAATCTTATTTAAGAAAATATATTCTATATCTTTTTGAGGCTTTCTCTTCAAACGTTAAAAATAATGCTTCACTTGACTTTAATCCAGAAAATCAATTATATATAAATTGAAAATATGACATAGAATGAATGATATATCGTGACTCTTCAGCAGTTAAAATAAAGAAAAAAAGTTATTTTATTTTTTAAAATGGATATTTTTTCAAAACACTTTTGCTGGTTTTGTATTTCACAGTTAGAGAATGTTTTTTGCCTGTGTTTTTTGACTGGATCTAGTCACAATGCCTTTACAGAAATATATTATCAAAGAAGTAATAAAATACATATAAAAATAAAATAAATTTTTGATAAATAATAGAATATAATAAGATCTTCTGAAGACTATATATAATTTTTTATCATATGTATTAGGAGATTATTTTCCATTTTAAAAGGAAAGAAATAACTATACAAAATATTTGTTTCCTTTTTAAGATATTTTCAAAGACAATATTTTAAATGGAAGATACACAACAAATGAAATTTAGATAGGAATGTTTATACTGAGACTTTAAAAATTTAGCAATAGAATTAACACACTTTGTATAACTAACATTTCTTTTATGACTTAAAGATTTAAAATATAAATGGGGAAATGCATTAAATTGTTTTGAAAACCTTCAGTTTTAGAAGATAAATTTTGTTTTTTTTTGGAGTTATTCAAATAAAGTAATTAAAATTATGAGTATGCTTGACAAAATGGATAAAATTATAAATATATTACAAAAGAAAATCAATATTTATGTATTTATGATGAATGCAAAAGTTAGGAACTGAAAAAAAGTAAGCGAATATATATATATATAGGAAATTATTACAATTTCTTTCTTATTTTAATTATATTTATAAAATCTGCCGAATTTATTGTGTTTAATTGGTCCAAAACGTTTCTTTGAAAATCTACAGTAAATCACTTTTTTGATTTAAGCGCATAACAATAATTTCCACAAAAGGCAACACATTTTTTTTAGAATTTTATATAAAATAATTTAATTTTTATATCGATATAGTTTGATATGTGGTGATTTCTGAGTCCATTAAACGTAAAATAGCTAGACTATTTTTTATAAAAAGATTTGGATTTTATGTTGTCTTTCACATTATATTGCTATTCCCAAATATTTAAACTATTTAATTATATTGAATGTAAAATTACTGATAATCAAAGACGATTGATTTACAATTTTATTTGTTACAATCATAAATTTTGTTTCATTCCCATTAGTAGTTAAATATTTTAGTTGCATTTTCTAATAAGAAAATTGACTTCACCACAGAATATTTTCTTCGTTAAGTAACACCAGTGTCAAGAATAAATATTAGTTGTTAGGTAAATGTGTTAAAATAGTTCGACGTATATTCAGTTTAAGTTTCTTAGATTTTTATAGCTTTTCCTAAGACCAAGTAGTAGGGCATCGAGGAAATTGCATCACATTGCTAAAGTTATTCTACAGTGCAAACGATTTCAATTAATAAGAAGAAATTCTAATTCTATACTTCAGAAGATATCAAGAATGGATCATGGAAATTTAAGACATATTTGTTTTTGATATTATCATATACTGCTTTGAAATCCATGAACAGGTGATAGTAATCAACGTCATTGTTCTTAGTTCTTCTCTTAAAATCTATCTAATAAAATATGCTTGACCCAAATCGTTATTTTTTAACTGTTCCAGTGCTAGTTACATATCAGAAAAAAGTGGTGTTTTGTTCTCCATTCCTTCTTCTCTGCTGCTCAAAGGTTGAAAATACAACAAATTTCCAATATTTTTACATTACTTATATAGAATATTAAAATATATATTTTTTAAATTTTAACAAATCAAAGTATAATGAAATTGTTTCTTCAAACTAATTTCAGTTACAAATAAATAATAAATTTTTAATATAATCAATATAATTATGGAATTAATACGATTATAGTAATATTAAGAATGTGAAACATTTAAGTATTAACTTGCTAAAATCATATAAGTAATAAAAATATAAATAATTTTGTATTTAATGATAAATTTTAAATTAGAGAATTTTTATATTTTCAGGTGTCAAATTTAAATACATTTAAGGAAAATATAATTTAAGGAAAATATAATTTAAATAAAACTTAGCTAAAAATTTCCTATTGTTGAATGTTTGTTCAAGGTGTTCCCAAAAACTTTAATAAATTCTGAAATTATAATTCTAGTAAAATAATATTTAAAACGGAATAATTCGAAAGAAAAGATATATTGACTTATTTTTTTATAAAGTATTATTTCTGAGCTAAGTATCCTTAAATTTAGAGTGAGTGAAGAAGTAATAATTATGAAATGTTATAAATTGTATAATCACGTATAACAAATATTTTCAAAAGTTTTTAACAATATCACATTTTTCTGAAAAAATAAATGATTTTCCAGAAAGAAATAATTTTTATACCAATGTTTTTTTTATCAATAATTTAATTAATTAATTTTTCACATTTTCTCAAGTGTACATTTCATCAATTCTGAATTCCATAAGATCTAATAGGCATTTTCCATTTACATCTATATATTCTGTGTTTATACTTTAATAAAATAATTCATTGTAAATATAGTAGATTTAAGTAAACATTTAAATGCGTTAAGAAACTATTCTCTTTGGCAAATAAAATGGAAAGAGTTACGGGAAGAATAAACTAATCTCTAATCCCAAAGTAATACCATTCATTTGATAGAACTATTATCATTTAACAGCGGGAAATTACCTTTATTACTTAAGTAATCAATTTCAAGGAATGCCTAAAGCATGTCTTGGGTAATCCCTTTCGCTTAGGGTGCTACATTCATTAATTTCTTAGTTTACGAATCATTGACACGAAAATATTTTCTTTTAGTTTCAGTTAAGGAGAGAAATTGCAAAAGGAATTCACTATCGAAAATCATGCTATCGAAAAGCACTTGGAGAAACATTTGCAAAGTAAAATCTCAAGAGATATTTAAATGGAAATATTTTTATGAAACCCTTATAATTAATTACGTAATTCATATATATGTTCTCATTTAAATATGTTCAGAATTAATACAAGCATTTTAAGATAAATATTGATATTATAATTATCAATAATATTTCTTATATTTATATATAATAAAAAATTATAAATTTTTGCTGCATAAAATCAAAAACTAGGTTTAAAATTTTTCAAAAGTAGATGAAATTATATGAACCAGATTGAGTTGAAAAAAAATAAGTGAGCTAAAAATAAATATTTAAAAAAATTTTTTTTTTTTAATATTTTGAACTTGTAGAATAAAATGTTTCGTGAAAAAAGTTAATTATTCAGATGTATTTTATTTTATCTCTCATAGTTTTGAAATTTATATCTAAAATGTTTTAATATTTTTGTTATCATACTTCTATTTTAATTTTTATATTATACTTTTACTATTGTGTATGTTAAGCCATTTAATATGGTCTAAATATATTCCAAAACAATGTGCCAAAGATTCTTCCAAAAATGCCTATAATATTCATCGATTTATCACAATATCCGAAAGTAGGGAAAACAACTAATATTTGATTTTTTAACATTGATTGTAATTTCTATAGACTTAAAGCAACAAAGTTCAATTTCTGTTTCTTCCATAATTCTTGTGAAAAAAATTTTATTCAAAGGTGTATTAGGCATTTGTGAAAATTGTTTGCTTCATAAAACATTAAATATCTGGCAATATAATCTATAGTCTAGATCGTAACTCAGAATAACAAAAAAAAAGTAAAGCATAAACCAATACTACTAAAATTTAAAATAACTAATCATTTAAAATAACTATGTTTCTGAAACATAAACAATAATACGGGGATCTACTACAATCTATATTCCCATAATATGTTGCCCACCTTAATAAATCCCCTTATTTATGGAAGTAAAGTATCAACGCATTACCTTAGTTTTAAAAGTAAAGAATCCAGGCGTCATTAAAGCCATTGTTGAGTGTATCTTTTTCAGACTAGCTGTAGTTTTAATATTCTGATACCTCAGCATTCTTCTGGAATTGATGCTCCTCAATTCACTTATCGTAAAAATCTTTCATTTTGACACTCGGAATTTCTTTCCACTCTTAAATAAACATATATACTAATTGCAATAAATCTTGGAGAACTCGGGGGATCATGCAGTACATGTCATCACCTTCGACTTGTATTTGTATCTCCCTAATGAAATATCTCAAAAGAACATCAAGCATTTGCTATATACAAATTTCCACTGCGAAGAAGACGCACTTTGATGGCAGAGAAAGCATCAATCAGTGAGTTGGGACTTATAAAAAAATTTGTTTTCCAAAACGGAACAAAACGTAATTTTAAAAATTTGAGTATCGTATCAATAAGTATTATTCAAGTATTATCTAGTGTTATATAAGGCCGTGGTAGCCTAGTGTTTATGGTATCGGCCTTCCATCCGGAAGGGTGGGGCTCGATTCCCAATGCCTCCAAAGACCCACCGAGTACATGAGATATACGTGCTAGGTAAATCTGTGGAATCGAAAGTCCTGTAATCGGGCGTTGAGCAATTACCATGGGTGCAATGGTCTGGCGAAATTTGCTCCCCCTACAGATCAATGTCAAAATTGTGGCAGTGGATCCTCTGGTGCTCCCATCTATCGAAGGATTAAAAGATTAAAAGTTGTACTTTCACCTTAATGGTGCTCTGATTAAACGAAAGATGCTCCGAATTGACTTAAATTCGCATAGCCAAGGCATAGCGAGCTTGGCTTGTCCAAGTGTCATTAATAACTACAACATATCTTTATAACATCCTGAATGTTATGGTGGGTACAAGATATTGGCAAATATGCAATTCATTTGTGGTGACGCAAAAGAAAATGACTGCGAAGTTTGAAAATTAATTGAAAGGTGAATTTCAATTATTCCAAGTCATCCGACCTTTTCTAATATTTTTAACGACTGAGAGAAATCGGTTCGAATGAAATCTCAAGCATAAATGTAGGGTATTTATGGAATTGAAGAACACTGGAAATGGAAGAGTGAGTTTTTTTAAATTTGATTTTAAGAAATTCGTTCCTCAATATGTAGGAGGTGGCACAGAAAGGGTGCACTTCTTAGTTTATAGTGTTCATATTATTCATCAGTTTAATAATCCTTCACATTTAAATACATTTATATTATATATAAGTTTATTTTACAATATTTGCATGCAGATGATTTATGAAGGTCAGATTTTGTGAAGTAGATTCTGGGGATAAGGAATAAGGATAAACAATGGATGTAATGAATGGTACAAATAATTTTGGAGATTATTGTCTTATAACATGACATGTATTTCCTATTTAAACGGATCTGTCCTTAACAAATAAATCTTCATATGGAAATCTTCGTTCATCGCTTTAATACTTGCATACACTGCATTAATCTCCTGAATTAATATTATTTAATAAGGATACTATATTCAACACAGAAAAAACTTTCTGCACACACATGAGCAATGAACACTTTTACTCTGACAACAATTTTTTGTGTTGTTATCTTTAAAGTAGTAATTTTAAAGGGATGGTTTGCCAAGTAGGCTTTTTATTGCTTGGTAGTCCATTATATCATACCAAACACATTGATTTGAGAAATATATCGTATTTTCTTGAAAAACTGTGCTTCCCAGTTTATTCCATGCTTTTCGGCTTTTCATCCAGACATATATGTGGATTTTTATTGATGGAATCCTATCACACTTTTCCATACAGATTCGTAACTTGTTGAATGTCCCACAACACACATGATGAATTGTAGAATCTATAACAGGGCCTCCTGGTTCACCAGACAACAAACCACCAGATGTTTTCCTTTAGGAACATGCGAAATTTTAGTGAATAAATAATTCAACTTGGCAGGTTGAAAATTTCGTGTAAGAATGATTTTTGTTGGCAAAATTAATATAACTCTAATAATCTTTGATAGAGTGTGTCAACCATTTCTTTATCGATGTCAATTAGGCAACGACACATGTGGTTGGTATTTTGAGCACTTGCTGCGATTTTTAACTAAACAATAAATCTAACATTGAAAATTTGACACTTTTCTTTAAAGCTGTGTAACTTTAGGTTGGAATTTTATTATTCCTTATTTCTTCCCTCTCAGAATGAATTCCGAAGCTGTGTTCCTCTGTAATTATTGCTTGTTTGGATGGTATTGTCAATACCCATTATTTATAAAAACTATTTAGAATCACCCTTAATATGTAAATATATGAATGTGTAAATACGAGAATTTAAACATATACAAAATATTTAAATATAACTGTTTAAATAAAAATATGTCTTTTTTAATAAGTTAGAGTGGAAATTTTATGTAAATTACACTGAAGTGCCATTGAATTAGAAAAAGCAAGAGCTTTGCAAATGCTGTAACGCTGCGCATCATTTAAGCGCAAGTGAGGGGCGCTGTGGTAACTACATATATAGCGCGTACTGTGGTTGTACTGATTTAGTTGCTGGAACTGCCAGTATGGGTAAAATGCTGATTTAGACGTTTTTGATCGTGGACAAATCGTAGGCGCGCAACGCATGAGCCATTCAATTTCCGAAATCGGAAGGCAGCTAGGATTTTTAAGGTTTTCAATGTCAAGGATATACCATGAATAAATGGGTGGTGGCAAAAAACTAGCGATCAGGCAATTTGCAAAGGACAATTAGTCTTGACAGTGCGTGGTGAGAGACGGTTCTGGCGACTTGTATGAAGCCAGCAAAGCCAAACATTAACTCAAATTACCACCCAGTTGAATGACGGTGCCAGTCGTACTGTCAGTAAACGGACTGTGCAAAGCTCGCTTCACTTTATGGGTTCCGGGAACCGTCTACCTACGAGAGTACCATTGCTCAATGATCGCTTTCAGGCTACACGTTTTGCCTGGGCAAGAGAGCATAGAGACTGCAGTGTAGAGGACTGGAAATGAGTTGCTTGGAGTGATGAGTCACGATTCCAAGTACTTAACGCCGACAGAAAGCTGAAAATATGGCGTCAGGCTCATAAAACCATGGATACTGCTTGCTAGGTAGGAACTGTACAAGGACATGGTGGCTCCATCATGGTCTTTAGTGCTTTTTCATGGCACTCTTTGTGATCTTTGGTCTGTGTACCAACCTCCCTCAACGCAACTCGGTACATAGAGTTACTGTGTGATCACCTCCATCCGTTTATGCTGTTCTGTTATATGCATCATGTAATGGAGTTTTCTAACAAGACAACTGTACCACTCACAAGTCCCGGTTGGCTACTGGCTGGTTGGATGAGCATTACTCTGACTTTTCTGTCATAAGTTGGCCCCCTAGAAGCCCTGACTTAAATCCTATTGAGCATATTTGGGATATTTTTGTGTAAAAAGGCGTGAAAGGTCAGCACACAGCACCAATGGATCTTACTGAATTTTAGAGAGTTTTAGTCGATATTTGGCAAGCGATTCCCATGGAACGTAACCAAAACCTTGTTGAATCTATGCCTCATCGTGCAGCAGCCGTAATCAAAGAGGCCCAACTTGTTACTAAATAGGCATCCCTAATTCAGAGGCACTTCAATGTAGTTGATTTTTAGAACGAAATGCTCTAAAATCTGAATTTTACGAATCTTAATAAGTATGAATTCTTTTAATATAAAAGATTTATGCAAAAAGAGCACTATTTAAATTTAATTAAAAAATGCATTAATAAATACATTATTATTTGAATCGCAGGATAATTTTACATGCCAATGAATAGTTAGGGTTGTTGTTGTTCTCGTGTGCCAGCTAGGCTGGCAAATTGGGGTGCGCTGCTCCACTTTTCCAACTGAACCGTATTTGGTGTGGAGTTCGACTTCTTCAGTACACACACATGCCATAGGGACTCGTTTAGAGGGTAGGAAACCATTCACACCTCATTCACACAAAAAGAAAGGACAAAGATAGGATAGAGAGAGAAAGTACATCCATGCCTGAACTGGGATTCGAACCCAAGACCTCCCTATCCGAAGTCAGGCACGCTGACCACTAGACATGTTGGACGGCACTAGTTACTTTTAAAAGTAAGATTAAATACTACTTAACTGTTGCGGTACGATACTATAACTTGATTAAGTTTATTTATTAAATCAGCCAATATAAATCAACAACAGATACCATATATATTTTTAATTATTCTGTAGAAATTAATTAACTCCTTTTCAACACACACATAAATGTTTAATGAAAATCCTGACACAAATTGCACTAGATTCATTCGAAGAACTGAAATCTCTTAAATTATATTTTTGAGTTTTCAATAATATTATATTAAACTGTTTCTCTTAAAAAGAACTGAAAATGAAAAGAAATTTCTAATATACATATATAGCAAAAGTTGTCTTTCTTCCTTTTTAAGACATTCTGATGTGCGATTTTTTATATTGTACTTTTCCTAGTTTGAATTTCTATATATTGCTTTGATATACTGTTAACTGATGTTTTAGTCCTTATAAGCATTTTGATATGTTATTTTATAATCTTCATTCACGAATATTCTTTGAGAAAAATACCGAAAAATAAATAAAATCGTGGTTTTTCGTATATGTCAGAAAAAAGTGTCCATTTCGTTTAACATCTCATGAAGACATATTTCCCCGTGTTTTTTTATTTTTTTTTTTATTTCCTAACCTTTATATATGCTTTGATTTTGAAATAATTGTCATTTCTATCTATATTTGTATATACAACTTTTTCTATTTTAATGTCTTTCAACTTTATGAGCTTATAAAATTCATTAATTCTTAATTAAACACAATATTTATACATCGAATTAAAAGAAAATTGAAATAAAATTATAATAGAAAAGATATTGAATATATAATTATTGCGAAGAATATGAAGCTACAAATAATAAGGTATATTTTTAATTTCTTTGTATTTTAAACGTACACAATTGCGCTATTAATATTTAGTAGAATGATCTCATTTTATAAATTTACAGCATCTTATTTCAGTGAACCACCAATATTTGGATTCATCATTTTACGCATATGACGGCAAAAATTAATTTTAAACTTAATAAGTTACCTTGCATTTGATGGACACATTTTTTTGTACAAAGACTTCGAACGTCGTGATACAGTTTCGATAGGATTTCAATCAGGTCTTTTTCCTAGTCACTGAAGTAATTTATTATTTTTTTAAAAAATCATTCTTATGCTTGCAGTATAGCATAGAGCTGATTCCAGATGAATAACAAATGGTATTTTATTGGAGAAAAAATCCTTGTTGTTAGGTATCCATTTTAGTTTCAGAATATGCTTAATATATTTTTTACATTCAAAATATTATTTATCTCTTAAATGGATCCCAAATGGATCCCAAATTGTCTCTAAACTGTGATGCCCATAAATGAGACATTTGTTGGTATCGCTTATAGTTGCTTCAACTAATCAAGTGAGGGACATTCTTTTGCATGATGTGTCTCGCATATTATCTCCTACCTACCAAAGTACTGTATTTTTTTTCTAATTGTTGATGATTGATTACTTCCAATGATTTTCTGAAGACTTAGTGTATTATTTGTCTGACTGAATTAATTTTTTTTCTTACATTGCTTAAGACTGAAATATGGTAAGATATTGGATCGAAACCTGATAAGCTTCTTCTTTCTGTTCTTCAACTAAATTAAATATTTGTTCTATTAATTACACATCCGATGAAATCCTTCTTTCTTTGAATCACGTTCTTGTTATCAATCGAACTTGTGCATTTCTTTTTATCCGATATTTCCTTATTTTTTACTAATTTACCTTTTCACAATGTATGCGAAACTTTTCATGTGCCCTTAAAAATCAATGACTTAATTTGTTTTACAATTTCAGTTTAGAAGAAAGCATTACCTAAATATGATAATACTGCTTCTTTTGTAAGTATTTAACTAGAGTTCTTTTGTTTGTAACATCATTTAAAATAACTTGCAATAAAAAAGTACTAAAAAATTATATTATTTAGTTTGCTATCAATCAATCTTTTGCAAAATAGCACTTTTACAAATCGAAGCATACTATAGTTTGGTTATTAACATTTGATAGAGTCTCATAATGGAAATTGTGACTCACTAGAGATAATGCTTTTATTACAACAAACTTCAGTTTCTTTTTGAAAAATTGTATGTTTCCTTAGAATAAAGGAAACATAGCAATTTATAATGTAGATATATTTTAATTCTACATCTCTGATGAAACTCTATATTAAATTTCCTTTAATTTGATACACAAATATTTATATTTAAAAGAAAATTAATATATTCTATTTGCATATAGATTTAAGAAAACTTAACAATTAAAAATTTATACAGTTTCAGCCTTTGCATTTATGCACATTAAATTTATCAAAAATATTTAAAGAAACTAATGTATAAAAATATTAAGAAATAGAAATATTTCTCATTATATAAAGTGATAAATGGTTGAATCTTATAATTAATTTAAAATTAATGAAAGCAAATTTTTTTAAGTTGTTTTTATCTTAAATACATTATGCACGAAATAATTCAATAGTACATCATTAAATTTTCAAGAAAAGACTTTTCTTTTGAAGAATAATACTTAGATAACTTTGATGGGAAAACATGTAATTTAATAATCTTTTTTAAATAGTTAGCAAATTAAAGAACATTTTCTGTCATCTTACTAATGAAGAAAGCTTAAGTTTTATAATACATTTGATAATTTAGACTTCTTATATATTATTTGTATAGTTATGAAGTTATATAGTGCAACTAAATAAGAGACTGAAGATTATATATACTCCTTAATTTCTAATATTATCTCATAAATATTTAATAATTACTTACCAATTTTGATAGCAATAGATTAATAATATTTTTTCAATATGAATAATAATGCAAAAGAATTAATTGTATAGTACTACAGAAACATACTTTTTCTATAAGGAGAAATCAATGACTTTTGACAAAACGAGAAGTCACAGAAAAATATTGGTTATTTATTGAATTAATTGGTAAGCCACATAAGTGACACAAGTAAGAAAGAATGAAATCCGGAAATCAATACTGAATAGCTTCTTTTTTCCTTTACTGCAATAATGAGAATCTGCGGAATGCAATGATATAATGAGGTAAATTCTTTTAGATGGTTGATTTAGTCAAACATGCATGAGAATATTGGCTTAGCTATTATAACCTTTATTACAAACTATTCTCACATATATAAGCAAGCTCCATATACTGGAACAAAATCAATATTTGTAAAACAATGTAATGTACATTTATTTCTTAAACTTTCTATGATGTTTGTATGGATACATTTGAGAGACACGACTATTTTAATAAATAAATGCATTTCTATTGATAAGCTTATTTCAATTCTAATTATTCCATGGTATTAAAGTTTAAAGCAATAAGGAAATAATTTTTATAATGAGTTTTATCATTTTCATTGAATTCGAAATTCTTAGCTAAAAAAATTAAATAAATTATAATTTATGAAATTATGAACATAGAAATATGAATTTTTTTCTTTGTTTTGAATTTAGTAGTCTTCCTTGATAAATGTCATTAATTCTTATGTTTTATGAATTAATGGGATTTATTTAAGAAAAGGTAAAATACTATCTTTATTTTTGATACACAATGGACAATAATCTAACTTCCTTATTTTGTATTGCAATAATACAATGATTAAAGATGTTTTCCTTTATTTTTGTTCACAAAAGTTACATGTTTAAATTTTTAGTTTATGTAGTTTAAAATGCCATATCCTGCAAATCACGCTTTCCATTGTCAAGTGAACCGACTTATGCTGTTTCTCATCACTCTCTTCAATTGATATCTATGTTGGCCGTTTCATTTTACATCTATTTATTTTCAGATTTTACAAAATTTGCTGTTAGTAAACGTGACATTAAGTACCCTTGATCGTGCCTGGACCAACAGGGAAGGGTTTTCCAGTCTTCAATACGTCAAAGACACCAGAAACAGCATCAGTCTGAACCACACATGCCTTGATACTACTTAAGAACCACTTTTTGCTGTTAAACCACCATTTACTGTTGTGATCAATTTAGACCTGTTGGAATCGTGTTCAAAACACGAACCAGAAGAAATCATTCGGAGAAATGGTATTAAAACTATTACCAAGTTTTCTAAACTAGACTCTGACACTGTTTACTCTGATGACTGTTCCAACTCAGAATGCGACAAGGGAGGTTCTGACATCTTCCTTATCCTTCCAGACCAAATATCCCTCAAACATCGGGTTTCAGCTGGAAAAATTGCCTCCAACTTCACCAGTGAACTGATTACCGCAAAAGCAGCTCTTAACCTTTACCTCACACAGTCAGTCTCCTTGAATGGCATCAACATATTCTCTGACTGTAAATCTGCTCTTGAAGAAATTAAAGGAGATAAAACGAGACTTGCCAAAAAAATCAACGTGCTTCTTTCCACCGTAGTTGCAAGGGAAAAAAACCTGCGCCCTCCAATGGGTCCATGTACACGTTAACGTAGAGGGAAATGATCAGGCGGAATGCTTCACCAAGGCTTGAGATATCAATCTCCCTCCCACGACTGCCACTTGCTTCGATGCAAATGCCGTTGCAAGGCATCCGATCTGTGGGGACTGCTGAGAAAATTATATTTACCGGAGCTTAATCCTGACCGTGGTATCACCTCTACCTTCCGCAGAATGCGGACAAGGCACATGAGGGGTAGGAAAATCATGCCTGACAGGTCTAGAACCAATGCAGAATGCAGATACTGCACAGTAGTTCCGCTGGATCTGAGGCATCTCTTCAACTGCATTTCTGTTGCCTGGACCCTCTTCAATATTGACTCCAAGTGTTGCCATAACACCCTTTATACGGAAAAAGCTGAAGATGTGGAGAGGGCAGTGCTCTGTGCTTTTGGTTCCATATCACTCGTCTTTTTTACCTTTTCTTTTTGTATTTGTCACACGACAACAATAATTCTTTACAATAATCGATCACGAAAATGACACTCAGAATGCTTGGATGTTTGTGGGTGATGTGATAGGACACGTGTCTCTCTCTCTTCTTTTTTCCATAGAAACAGTTGTTCTGAACGATATCACCTGTAAAAGAATATATTTCTATTACAGATAGGTGTCAAAGATGCAATATTGAAGTGATTCCTGGAAAACACGTTTAGTTGTAGTAACCTCTCTACAATTTGAAAAATAGGACTTAACAGCAAATACATGGAATTCCTAACATCAACGCATGATGACACACAGCTTTATATTGTTGTTGTCGTGCGCCACCTAGGCAGGAGTTATGAGGTGCGCTGCTCCACTTTTAAAATTGAACCATATTTTAAAGTTGAGTCCGACTTCCTCAGTAAACACATGCCATAGGGACCCATTTATGGGGTAGGCAACCATTCCCACCTCATTCATACACAGTAAGAAAAAAGACAGGATACATATAGAGAGAAAGCAAATCCATGCCCTATCCGGGATTCAAACCCAAGACCTCCCTATCCGCAATCAGGCATGCTGACAACTAGACAAGTTGAGAGGCACACTATTTCCTCAAATAAATGACATTACTCCCACATCTCATTACCTTTACTAATTTTTGTGCTATTGCTATTTGTAATATGGAAGTAATCTTGCCATACCCTGTACTGCAATCTTTATCACAACTTTTCAGAGTGAAAGCAAGACTGATATGTCTGCAAATTAAAAATATAATTAAAATGTTATTTTTTAGAAAAACTTCATTATACATTGAAATAGAGCTGAAATTGCATCAAAATATGCGCATATTTGATAACACGGGAAATAATTTGAAAATTAAAATTTAAAAATATATATTGGATTTGTTCACTATTACTGAAAATTCATTTGAGAAAAGCTATATGTTGTGATTGACATTTTACTTTAAGGATTGTGAATAATATTAAAATTCTCCGTTATATATATTTCGTATTCTGTTAAAAATCTTAACTGGGAGTTAAACTTTGTATAAATGAGTTTTATGTGAATATGCGTTTATAGAAATTTCACAGGGTTAAGAAATTATTATGACGCACAATATTATACTTTATTTAAAGCACTAAATGTAAAGTAGATTTGTACACAAATGCGTAAGCAAATCAAATATTAGTCCTTTTGTTGTTTATTTAATTACCGTTATATAATAGAGCTTTAAAAATAATATTTTAAATTTAAATAATGTATTTTTTCAACATTGCGTTTTGTATTAATTTTTTTCCTACTCAGATTGAAACCTAAAAATAGAAGCAGTTTAGCTTTTGGGTGCATGTTTTTGTAATTAAAAATTTCATTTAATTCAATCATAAAATTACAAATCCATTTATACACATAAAATTCAGTTACTTATTTCACAATCAAATATTGAAAATTTACTAACATGCTTAAGCAATCACGTGCAGCTCATAATTTAGACTACATATCATAATCATAGTTTAAAGTTATCAAATAGGTGGTATTACTCTAAAAAAAAAAAGCTATTGCTGGTAAAATAAATTTTAAGAAAAACATGAACTTACATAAATAAGACTTACACAAGACGGGTACTAGGTTGTCCTATTTTAAGGGGTTTGGAAACCTATGTGCTTATTCATTCAGCCTTGCTTTCTTAGTCTGGACTCGTATTACGGAAATATACTACTTCTTCTCTCGTATAAAAACTCATAGGATTTTGTTATTTAAAATTGGTAATTTTACTGTTTATAGATTTTAATAGACTTCTGTAACTAATAGGATCCTTTTTTAGAGGCGTGTGTTTCAATCTTCAAGTCCTATGTTAGGGCATTCCAATTTATCAAAAGGGGGGATAGGGAATTGAATTAAATAAAAAATGGATTTCCAGCCAGGGTAAAAAATGGGTTATTTAATTAATTAAAAATTATTTCAAATTGGTAATTCAAATTCATAATTTTATTATTTCAAATTGGTAATTTTACTGTTTATAGATTCTAATAGACTTCTATAACTAATAGGATCCTTTTTTAGAGGCGTGTGTTTCAGTCTTCAAGTCCTATGTTAGGGCATTCCAATTTATCAAAAGGGGGGATGGAGAATTGAATTAAATAAAAAATGGATTTCCAGCCAGGGTAAAAAATGGGATATTTAATTAATTAAAAATTATTTCAAATTGGTAATTCAAATTCATAATTTTATTATTTCAAATTGGTAATTTTACTGTTTATAGATTTTAATAGACTTCTATAACTAATAGGATCCCTTTTTAGAGGTGTGTGTTTCATCCTTCAAATCCTATGTTAGGGCATTCCAATTTATCAAAAGGGGGGATGGAGAATTGAATTAAATAAAAAATGGATTTCCAGCCAGTGTAAAAAATGGGTTATTTAATTAATTAAAATTTATTTCAAATTGGTAATTCAAATTCATAATTTTATTATTTCAAATTGGTAATTTTACTGTTTATAGATTCTAATAGACTTCTATAACTAATAGGATACTTTTTTAGAGGCGTGTGTTTCAGCCTTCAAGTCCTATGTTACGGCATTCCAATTTATCAAAAGGGGGGATGGGGAATTGAATTAAATAAAAAATGGATTTCCAGCCAGTGTAAAAAATGAGTTATTTAATTAAAATTATTTCAAATTGGTAATTCAAATTCAGAATTTTATTATTTCAAATTGGTAATTTTACTGTTTATAGATTCTAATAGACTTCTATAACTAATAGAATCCCTTTTTAGAGGTGTGTGTTTCATCCTTCAAATCCTATGTTAGGGCATTCCAATTTATCAAAAGGGGGGATGGAGAATTGAATTAAATAAAAAATGGATTTCCAGACAGTGTAAAAAATGGGTTATTTAATTAATTAAAATTATTTCAAATTGGTAATTCAAATTCATAATTTTATTATTTCAAATTGGTAGTTTTACTGTTTATAGATTCTAATAGACTTCTATAACTAATAGGATCCTTTTTTAGAGGCGTGTGTTTCAGTCTTCAAGTCTTATGTTAGGGCATTCCAATTTATCAAAAGAAGGGATAGGGAATTGAATTAAATAAAAAATGGATTTACAGCCAGGGTAAAAAATGGGTTATTTAATTTATTAAAAATTATTTCAAATTGGTAACTCAAATTCATAATTTTATTATTTCAAAAATTGGTAATTTTACTGTTTATAGATTTTAATAGACTTCTATAACTAATAGGATCCCTTTTTAGAGGTGTGTGTTTCATCCTTCAAATCTTATGTTAGGGCATTCCAATTTATCAAAAGGGGGGATGGAGAATTGAATTAAATAAAAAATGGATATCCAGCCAGTGTAAAAAATGGGTTATTTAATTAATTAAAATTATTTCAAATTGGTAATTCAAATTCATAATTTTATTATTTCAAATTGGTAATTTTACTGTTTATAGATTCTAATAGACTTCTATAACTAATAGGATCCTTTTTTAGAGGCGTGTGTTTCAGCCTTCAAGTCCTATGTTAGGGCATTCCAATTTATCAAAAGGGGGGATGGGGAATTGAATTAAATAAAAAATGGATTTCCAGCCAGTGTAAAAAATGGGTTATTTAATTAAAATTATTTCAAATTGGTAATTCAAATTCATAATTTTATTATTTCAAATTGGTAATTTTACTGTTTATAGATTCTAATAGACTTCTATAACTAATAGGATCCCTTTTTAGAGGTGTGTGTTTCATCCTTCAAATCCTATGTTAGGGCATTCAATTTATCAAAAGGGGGGATGGAGAATTGAATTAAATAAAAAATGTATTTCCAGCCAGTGTAAGAAATGGGTTATTTAATTAATTAAAATTATTTCAAATTGGTAATTCAAATTCATAATTTTATTATTTTAAATTGGTAATTTTACTGTTTATAGATTCTAATAGACTTCTATAACTAATAGGATCCCTTTTTAGAGGTGTGTGTTTCATCCTTCAAATCCTATGTTAGGGCATTCCAATTTATCAAAAGGGGGGATGGAGAATTGAATTAAATAAAAAATGTATTTCCAGCCAGTGTAAGAAATGGGTTATTTAATTAATTAAAATTATTTCAAATTGGTAATTCAAATTCATATTTTTATTATTTTAAATTGGTAATTTTACTGTTTATAGATTCTAATAGACTTCTATAACTAATAGGATCCTTTTTAGAGGCGTGTGTTTCAGCCTTCAAGTCCTATGTTAGGGCATTCCAATTTATCAAAAGGGGGGATGGGGAATTGAATTAAATAAAAAATGGATTTCCAGCCAGTGTAAAAAATGGGTTTTTAATTAATTAAAATTATTTCAAATTGGTAATTCAAATTCATAATTTTATTATTTCAAATTGGTAATTTTACTTTTTATAGATTCTAATAGACTTTTATAACTAATAGGATCCCTTTTTAGAGGTGTGTGTTTCAGCCTTCAAGTCCTATGTTAGGGCATTCCAATTTATCAAAAGGGGGGATGGGGAATTGAATTAAATAAAAAATGGATTTCCAGCCAGTGTAAAAAATGGGTTATTTAATTAATTAAAATTATTTCAAAATGGTAATTCAAATTCATAATTTTATTATTTCAAATTGGTAATTTTACTGTTTATAGATTCTAATAGACTTCTATAACTAATAGGATCCCTTTTTAGAGGTGTGTGTTTCATCCTTCAAATCCTATGTTAGGGCATTCCAATTTATCAAAAGGGGGGATGGATAATTGAATTAAATAAAAAATGGATTTCCAGCCAGTGTAAAAAATGGGTTATTTAATTAATTAAAATTATTTCAAATTGGTAATTAAAATTCATAATTTTATTATTTCAAATTGGTAATTTTACTGTTTATAGATTCTAATAGACTTCTATAACTAATAGGATACTTTTTTAGAGGCGTGTGTTTCAGCCTTCAAGTCCTATGTTACGGCATTCCAATTTATCAAAAGGGGGGATGGGGAATTGAATTAAATAAAAAATGGATTTCCAGCCAGTGTAAAAAATGAGTTATTTAATTAAAATTATTTCAAATTGGTAATTCAAATTCATAATTTTATTATTTCAAATTGGTAATTTTACTGTTTGTAGATTCTAATAGACTTCTATAACTAATATGATCCCTTTGAATTAAATAAAAAATAAAAAATGGATTGAATTAAATTGAATTGAATTAAATAAAAAATGGATTTCCAGCCAGGGTAAAAAATGGGTTATTTAATTTATTAAAAATTATTTCAAATTGGTAACTCAAATTCATAATTTTATTATTTCAAAAATTGGTAATTTTACTGTTTATAGATTTTAATAGACTTCTATAACTAATAGGATCCTTTTTTAGAGGCGTGTGTTTCAGCCTTCAAGTCCTATGTTAGGGCATTCCAATTTATCAAAAGGGGGGATGGAGAATTGAATTAAATAAAAAATGGATTTCCTGCAAGTGTAAAAAATGGGTTATTTATTTATTAAAAATTAAAAAGCTAGTGAATACAACAATTTGAATTTTATTTCTAAAAGAAAATTTCACACATTGAAATTTACAAGTCCAATATAAGTTATGGAATGCTAATTAACAATTTATGAAAAATGTTAAGTTGTGTATTGCATACTATTTAAATAATAAAAATATGATTTGAATTATTTTTTATTGTAAAGTTAAAATTTATTAGAGAATTTCTTATACTACACAGGAAACACATATCTGGTGTATAATATCTTTACACAAGTCTCTTATTTTCTGTGGAATTGTAAAAGTAATTAAATTACATTATTTTTTTTGGAAAATATTGATGCTATATAACAAAATTAATAATTTATAGAGAGCATTAATAATTTAAAAATGTTTAGTGTTATATAAAAATAAAGTAATCCTATGTTTGTCTATTGTAAAAAATAAGGAACGATAAAAACAGCTAATTATTTGCTTAAAGCCGTTTTTTATATTTTAGAAGAAAGTTCAATATTTTCTTAAAGATTCTTTAAATATTAATATAAGCACCGAATACATACAAAAGAAAATGTTTGATAAAAAGGCTTAATGATTAAAATATGTAGTCTCCTTATTAATCAAAAGATTTACAGAAAGAAAAAATAGATTGCTTTTTTTTAAATTTTTCCTTCAGGAAGTAAAAAAAATTTTGTAAGAGAACATAAAAAAAATAGAGTATTCAAGAAGCATATAATTTTACATTTAATGTTTTGCTTTATTATTTTAATTTTTTTTTCGTTTTCATTCAATAAGAATATTTTGTTACTAATACTTTTCAGGCTTTATGAGTATAAAAAATATTTAATTACAAATTTTCACCTTATCATATTTTTTAAGATAAATCATATCAATATTTAGAATAATAATTCTACGGTTCAAACTAAAAATGTAGATATAACTTATTGTTAAAAATACTGTATATTTGATGAATGATTAATATTTGAGATTTAATTTTACTCTGTAGCGTTCTAACTTTCAATGCATAAAAAAAATGCTACATTAATAAAAGACTTAAAGTAAAACAATGTAGCTTAAATTTAAAAATAATTCGTAAAATTATTCTAGGTTTGATTCAAATTTATAAACATGAAGACTTAATTTTGACATATTAGAAATTAGAAATTATTATTAATGGGATAGATACATTCATATTTATTTTATGCAAAATATAAATTATTTAACAAGAGCCTTAAATCAGTCGGAATTATCTTAATAGATATGGAAATAGTTTCATCCATGGTATTTAATATAAAGAATAATCTATTATATATTTATTTACATTATATAAATGTTATCCATATATTTTTGAACAATGAAATAAAATTTGTGTACTTAATAAGATTCTAAAATAGTTTTTTTTATCTGGAAAAAGCAATGGTCTTTTTGAATGAAAAAATTAAGTTTAGAATAATTTTCTAATAATAGTAGCGAATAAATACGCATTGTAAATATATTTTTAAGTTGAAATTTTTCCGGAAAAGATATTGAATAATTTATTTTTATTGTAGAAATAAAACTTCGAAAATGGTTTGTAATCCCTGTAATTACTTCCTTTTTGTGCTTAATTTAGTTTTCACTTTTTCAATCAATAATGGGAAATAAGATTAATAAAAATTAAATAAATGTGATGTAAGAAATATAAATTATTTTAATACATATAAGTAAACTCCATTAATTCTGAAATGATTTAATGATTCTAAAATACTATGCACAGAGATCTTAGAATACTTTCCACAATTTACTCTTCAAAATTGTTTACCTGAACAATGGATTTTTACTTTAGTAATAAATATTTTATTGTGAAAGTGTGTTTTACATAGATTCCTTATGTATTTTTGGGAATTTGCTTCTTTAATTTAAATGAGAAAAATAATGACTTGTTTGCAAAGGATTAATAATTCCCATAATAAAAAGATCAATTTGGACGTGTATATGAAGAATTATAAACTTCATATGCTAAAATAAACCATGGTTGACTAAGAATTAATGATACAAAGTGTGAATAATGATTTGGTATTTTGCTTCTGAGTGGTCAGCAGATTCCATTTCCAAAATAAACCCGCGTTTTGACATCAGGTGCTTAGGCATAATTTAAGGATAGTAAAATTTAAGGATTTATACATTTTACACCTTCTATAAAGTTTTTCAATTAATATATCCATTTGAAACTCATCACGTAAAAATTTTTAGAGTTTATAAATATAGCGCGCATGGAAATTCTGTAATTCATTCGATAATTTCTAAAATCTACGATACAATGATTATTTTTGGTAACTTATTTTCTGAAATTTTTGAAATTAATTTTTTAAAACTTGTTGTGTAGTCAAATTTAAAATAAGCTAATACTTAAATACATACGAAAGTGAATAAAGTAAAAAAAAACCTAAAATAAAAATCTTAACCGTAATTTTTGACAGAAAGTAAAAATTAAAATGTTCAAAGAAATACTGCATTTTAATAAACTGACAATGATATTGCGATGGGCGCTATTGTCACAAAGTTTTAAACATGCAGTAATATATGGTCCTTCTACTTAAAAAACTGTAAAATGTAAACATAATTTAAAAATTAAAGGATTAAATTAAAATTTGAAAATAGTTCTGCCAATTAACGAATTTTTATTTACTTATTCAAAGAAATCAATATTTATGATATATATCTTGTAACGAGAGAATAGCTAAAGCAAAATATTAAATTGAAAGAAAGTTAAAAATTAAATTAGAAATAGTTATTGCAAACTGTACATCAGACGAAATCTAAAAATTCCAATTTTTCACAACCTAAATAAAAAAATATTTAGCAAGTCTATTTTATGTTGGATCCTAGAAAAACCCACACCCTTGGCGCAAATGATGTTGGATGGCGATGTTTGTGATCTGCACCAATCTTAGCAATTCTACTTCGATAAACTTGATATAGTATTCCAAACTATTTAAGGAATTTTTTCTGGCTTGGTTCTTTTATACACAGTTTGTCGATAAGGGTGTGGAGATTTTCCTAGAATTTTACTCTAAAATTATAAATTAGAATCAAAATTATGCAAGCTAATAATGACATCGATGCATTTTTGTAATGTTCAATTTAAGTGATAACAGTTTCATTCAACAATGTTAACGTATGATCTATTCATCGGAGAATATAATTTTAGTATCTATTATTGAACAAATGCTTTCCCACATCTATGCATTTCATATCCATTTTTCAAACTGCAGTGGAATTTTTTCAATTTTTTCGTGCACGTAAACCATGCATTAAAATGAAAATCACACTGATAAAAATTGAACCTTCAAAAATGCAAATACCATGATAATTCTTCCAAAAATTATGCAAATAAATTGCATTCACCATATATGAAACTAAACGTGAGTTTACTACGATAAAATTATTATATTAATGTCTCTGGCTGATTTATTATTTTATAGTTTTTCCCTTGACAGTGTATGGCTATTAAATTACTCTCGAGCATGTCACAGTAAAAAAAAATAAATTTTCTGTGAAAATATTGTTAAATTAAGCGATGTTTTATAAAAACTCAAGATATTATTTTATAAAGGTTTCAGTTCAAAATTATTGTTGCAATTTCAAAATATCTACATTTAGTAATATTTTTAAATTACTGAATTAAAGATTGTATATTAACCCCTTGACTGACTTTGACGAGTCTGACTCGTCATTGATTTCCTGGGCCATCACAGACTTTGACGAGTCAGACTCGTCAAGCGCTTCTTTCGGCGGACGCCGTGCAAGTTACAATTAGATTACATAGTTGCTTCACTCGTTCGACGATTCTTATTTAAAAAAGCACACTGAAAGTAAGAGTTCAGTTTAGCAGAAGTCTCGCACGGTGAATGTTATACTAGCCAATATTTGAGTTTAGTAAAGATTATAAATAATCCCCGTAACATGTATAAGCCGGATGCATTATATGAAAGTGGGGATGATGGTGTAAATTGATGGTGTAGTTCAATTAAGCGAAATTAAATAGTTTTTTTTTTGTCGCATCAAATTCCATTTAATTCGTCAGTCAAGGGGTTAAAAGGCAAGGAAAGAATTCAATGATGGCAATCAATAATGAAAATTTTAAACTTTTATATAGATTTTTATTTTCTTTGCATCTAAAATAGCAATAGAATTTCAAAGATTACTTTTCAATGGAAAATCAGAATGCACGTGATGAATTATTTTTCATATTAATAATTGGAAAATGAAACTTCTATTGTCTGTCAACATAAGTTCAAGTTTTAGAATCTCGTTTAATGATATACTTTTCTAAAAATAGTGTTTCACATTTACTTTTAAAGATACGAACGTGATAGACAATATTATAACAAAACTTTGACCGAAATTATTCGGGAATAATATTAATATTTGTTATTGTGAGACAAATAATACTATTCAATCCTGGATTTTATTATTATTTTAAATACATTCAAATCAAAACATATTATTAAAGATATGATTATAAAGCAAAAAGAAAATATGGATAAGTCTATTTTCAATGATGATTAATTTGGTTTTCTCAGAAAGAATATAATTTAATCAAATAGCTACTTCACGGAAAGTCTGTTTTTTTGTTTCATAAGATATTCGGAATTTTGTCATACAATATGTTGTAGTTTTCATTTTCTATACTTTTTGAAAAAAGCACACAGAAAAATTTATAACATATTTTCCATTTTGTCAACAAATACACCATTATCCCTCGGAGTTTATTGAAAATTTCTTTTTTGTGTGATGAAAGCATTTTGAAGTCAACAAATGAAATTTTGTATTAAGTAAGAAAAAGAAAATATGCATTCAAGAAATTCTTAAATCCAAGTAACAAATTACAAAATTTGTAATTTGTTACTTTGGAAATATAATTACTTTATACTATTTGTTATTTTATATAAATATACATATTACGATATTTGTAATTAGTTACTTGCATTTAAGAAGTAATAAATATGATTCCAATTGGAAAGTATTTGATTTTAATTAAAAATGTAATTATCCTGTAAAATGTAAAAAACCAGTATCATAATGGTACTAAAAAACAAAATTATAAAAGATTCTAACAATGTTTATTTAAAGTGAAAATTTTAAAATATTTTGAGATTATGTAAAATATATCCGTATCATAATTTAAATGAACATTGAACAATCTAAAAATCATTTTATTTTAGAGGAATTTAAAAATACATATAACTAACCAAAATAGATACCAACTCTTTAAAATTCGATAAAAAAATTTTAGGAAACTTTATGAAAAAAGTAGAAATTATTAAATTATTTATAAAAACATTATATATATATATATATATATATATATATATTAATTTTTAAATATATGTGTTTTTAAATATATATATATATACATTATATATATACATTATATATATATATATATATATATATACATTATATATATATATATATATATATATATATATATATATATACATACATACATATATATATATATATATATATATACATACATACATATATATATATATATAAATATATGTGTTTGAAATTAGCATCAAGTAGGAATTTGAAAAATATATATTTAAAATGGATAGAGAAAAAGATTTACCAGGTTATAGTATATTTAAAAATAAAGCAAACACACACACATAGTTTCCATTCAAAAGTGTGCAGTCTAATTAGCAAACTCACAAAATGAGCAAGATGATACTCTGGAATCAATTTACTGCAACAGAATTGGAAAATGAGTAATGAGTGCTGTGACTTTCTGTTCAAAATTTCATGGGTTTCACGCGTCCGAACTAAGAAAAAATGCATCTAGTGACTCTTACTATGATGAAACTTGCAATTTCCTGTTTAATGTATCCTCAAAAAATCGAATCGTAAAGTGATTAAATCAAACAAAACCAAAATACTGCAATTCAGTAATTTTTATATTGTAGAAATAATTATAATGAGATACAATTCTTTTGCCTAACTCATGTTAAACTTACAGGCATGTTATATGTTTTTATAGTAATAAGTTACTATAAAGTTACTGTGTAAAGTTTTTATAGTGATAAGTTACTATGTTACTTGAGGCCATTCATGCGTGTTTTAAAAAAAATGTTATTTTACTTATTCAAAACTGTACATTATAATACTGTAGTGTAATGTTATGCTTATCATTTATAAAAGAGTTGAATCTGGAAACTCATAACATGTTTCAAATTGCAAAACTGTTAAGTATCTATTTACATTATTATGTATCAACATACAACAGCCACAGAAATGTTATGCATCTACATATTTTCTATAATGTATTATATTTTCTGGCACTTGCACGCAAAAATATTAACTAAATGTCATAAATAAATGAAATTTGATAAAATATTAGTATTAAGTTAACTCGGTGTAATAAAACTATTTATCTGTGTTATAAGATTATCAATTCATTTAAATGAATTCAGTTACAATTTTTGTTGATGTGTGAGAAATTTATGCATGTCATATAGCAGAGCATTTTATATTTAATTATTTAATAATAAATGAAAATATTTTTTTAGATTATGCTTAATATATAAGTTTCAGCAAGGAAAACAAACAGAAAGAAGGGAATAACAGTAAAAGCAAATGATTCGATGCAAGTATAATTTCATTGTTCAAATTTCTTTTAAATTTAATTATAAAGTTTTTACAGATGATAATAGTTAGAAAATATTATTTTAGGAACTAAGATATATATTTTTCGTTAGTCTTTAGAATTTTATGTAAATTTAAAAAGATCTATAATTAATATGCCAAAATGTTACTTGATAATCCCTTATTAATGGAAACACTTCATATAACCTATTCTTTCATAATTAAAAAATAACATTTTTATTCATTTTTACACAAATTTGGATGTTTTCACATGTGATTGCACATACTTTTTTTTAAATGGTTAAGCTATACTATCATAATATTTCATGAACGATATTGAATCCGGTAATATTTGAGGAAAAAGAAATCCATTTTTTTGTGTAAAATTCAAGACTTTATTTAACATGCTTTGGATTCTCCGATTTAGGTGAAATACGCATCGATTTTTAGTATAATTTGTTGCCATTTTAAAGGTAGCTTCATAAAATCTTTCTTATAGTTATTATCGGATAAAAATTCTGGTAATTTATTTTCACAATCTTCTCTTGATCCCAGTTTTTGATCACCCAGGAAATTTTGAAATTCGAGAAAAAGTAATAATTGCTTGGTGGCAGGTCTTTAAGTACGTAATAAGACAAACATGAAATTAATCGAGTTAGTATAAAAGCAGTTTAGATGTATTTGCTTGAGGCATAGAAAATACACAAAAACTCAAACAACAAAAAATATACATCTGACTAAAGTATCAGTATAAATATGAAAGCTAGAAAATATGCAATTTAACAACAAAAAATTCCTGCATTGCAAATAATATTTTAGATTCTAATCTTGTTATCAATTGAAGGAACAAACATTTTATTCATTTCATGTAAACAAAACAGGAATAAATACATTTTGGTATATGGCATATCAAAAATCAAAAAAATTCACTTCAGACAGAAGATTTTGTTTAAGTGCTTGAACACAAAGTTATACAATTTAACACATAAAAGTGTAAAAAAAGTATAAATATCACTTTAACAACTTTTAAAAATGACATTTTGCATTAAGAAATATCATAAATAATGTATATGATTCTAAAAACTTTTTAAGGTATTAAGTTATTGAAAATTTTAATCAGCCTTTTTTTTATTCTAGTTTTAATGCTGTTTCAAGCAGTAGCGTATTAAAAACGGGAAAACACATTTAGTAAAGGAGGATAAAACAAGATTTTTCAAAAACTGATAACAACGAAAATATTAACTTTCGTTGTTTTTTTTATAACATTATCCTTTGGAAGTGCAGAATTCACAGAAATCCCCGTTGCTGTAATAATATATTATATGATGGATGAATTAAAACTTCCCAACTAAGCTTCTAGAGTTTTTGGCGAGTCACAACAGACGTGTGTGGCCTGACGTTGTACTAATGGAACACAACACTTCTTCTGTTGGCCAATTCTGCCCGTTTCTGGTCAATCGCTAGCTTCAAATAGTCAAGGATTTGATAGTAGTGATCTCAATTTAGCATTTGGCCATACTCATTATAAATTATTCCTTTACAATTCCTCCAAATACACAGTAGAGCTTTCTTGGCAATTTGTCTTAGTTTGGCCACCGTTTTAACTGCTTCACCATGCTTTAACCACTGTCGTTTTAGCACAATATATAGTGTCATATGTGATCCATTTCTCATCCCCAGTCACCATCTGTTAAGAAATAAGTTGACTTCATACAGTTTGGCCAGGACTTCGCAGATGGAAATTTGATCCATCATGTGTTTGGTGTTAATTGGTGAGACACTCAAACATTGAGCTACTTTTTGAATCTAACTTTACGGAAATAGTTCAAAACTGTTTTGTTTGATCACTACTTTAAGAAATATCAATCACTACAGCAATCCATCAAAAAATAATGGATTTTTTCCCCAAACTATTATTTCCAAGATTCTAGTCATAACTAACTTTTAATATAATCAAAGGAAATTCTCAGAATAAAGAAGTTATATTGTATTTTAAATAGAATTAGAGCTCAAATTAATTAAGTACATTACTTCAACTTACTTATCATAACCAAAAATGCTTCTAAATTTAAGATCTGTTGTCATCTTTGTTATATCCAACAAAATAAAAATGGACCTTTGAGTAATGGTGGACAATTGAAATACTATCTGTTTGTATTTATATATATTAACACATATATTTTATTTAAATCTTTACAATTGATTCAATGAATTTATTGTTAATACTGAGTTTTAACTCATGCTCCCGTAGTTATGAAATGTAAGACGAACATGAAATTAATCGAGTTAGTATAAAAGCAGTTTAGATGTATTTGCTTGAGGCATAGAAAATACACAAAAACTCAAACAACAAATAAGTCACTTCTAACTAAAGTATCAGTATAAATATGAAAACAAGAAAATATGCAATTTAAGAACAAAAATTCCTGCATTGCAAATAATATTTTAGATTCTAATCTTGTTATGAATTGAAGCAACAAATATTTTATTCATTTAATGTAAACAAAACAGGATTAAAAGCATTTTGGTACATGGCATATCAAAAATTAAAATATTCACTTCTGACAGAAGATTTTGTTTAAGTGTTTGAACACAAAGTTATACAATTTAACACATAAAAGAGTAAAAAAAGTATAAATATTACTGTGACAACATTTAAAAATGACATTTTGCATTAAGAAATATCATAAATAATGTATATGATTCTTATAAACTTTTTAAGGTATTAAGTTATTGAAAATTTTAATCAGCCTTTTTTTATTTTAGTTTTAATGCTGTTTCAAGCAGTAGCGTATTAAAAACGGGAAAATACATCTAGTAAAGGAGGCTAAAAGAAGATTTTTCAAAAACCGATAACAACAAAAATATTAATTTTCGATGTTTTTTCTTAAAACATTATCCTCTGGGAGTGAAGTATTCACATAAATCCCCGTTACTGTAATAATATATTCTGTAATCTTTGCGGTGCGGTAAAGATTACATAGTAATTTTAAAACATTAAAAAAGAGAGAATCATAGTCTTCCTTCTTGAAGGGAGGTAAGTGCCGGTGCAAATATTGCATCTCTTAAACTATTTATATCGAGGTATAATTTAAATATAATATATACAGTTAACAAAAATTTAAAGTTAATTATGTTTTCATTTATTTACAAACTCAGTAATCATAATTACAAAAAAATGTATTTTTTATTTTAAGTTTGTCACTGATCAATATTTTTTATAAGAATCATTGTTCCTGTTCTTAATTGAAACCCGAATACATTCATTCACTTTGAAAAAAATTCTGCTTTACACTGAATAACGATTCTTTCAGAGTTGTGACATATTAGGGTGGTTGTAGGCAGTGTAAAATGTTCTAGACACTTTCATTTATGAAAGGTCCGTTTAAAATGCTGTCTAAGGTCAATATTTTTATACATATGGGCAGTCTGTGAATGTGGAAGTTACATGCCCCACGCATGTCATAATCTTGATGAAAACAAGTTCTCTCGTTTCTTGAAGAGTAATTTCATTGATTCTAAGACGAAATAAATATGTACTTGTAATGTTGAAATTGAACCTGTCATGACCAGAGGGCAGTTGTTGTTACAAGAAATATTAATCGTGTTGACCAAAGACGGCTGGGTCACATCAAACAGGTCGCGATTGTAATATCTTCCAAGTGAAATAAAGCAGATACCTGTATAAAGCAGATACCTATATACTGAACCTGAGTCTTTGATATATAAAGACAATTATTATTTGTTTGAAGCCAAAAATAGAATTACTAAAGAACTATTCATTCCCTCTGTGGATTGTCATGGATATCGATTACGACACTGCTACAGACTATTTTTCCTATATTGAGGAGTTAAATGCATTCTTTGATGATGTTGCACCTTTAGCAAAGCACTTTGTGATCTTCGTTTGTATTGAGAGTGATTGTAGCATGCTGGATGATAGAAAAATATGACATATATCTACATTATAAAGAAGTATATCCTCCGATTTTGTTTAGAATCTAATTATCTTTACTTCTAGAACTCCCATTTCTCAGATAAATTCCTTAAAGCAAATGTTGCTTCCCTCACTTGAGTCATTCATGTCCGTACAGGGCAGATGACTAGCAAGAGCTGTTTGTTAGTATAGTTTCCCAAACCAGATTGTACTTTGTTCAGCTGACTTTTAAATTTCTCGACAACATCGTAATTTTAATATATGTTTCATCCATAAAACAGTGTTTTGCTTGTGACTCTACGACAAATAGTAATGTAAAGACAAAAGACTCTATATGTAAAGACAAAAGTACCAAATCAGTTATTTGTCTTTTTATAAGTTGCGTAGATTAAATATGTATTATGAGCAAAATAATTTCGTATACAGAAATTTGAGGAATTCGCACGTGAAATTTTGAGGAGTTTGAATTATTTTTAAAAGTACTTCATGTATTTACAAAAAAATGTATATTATGTATATTTCATAGTTAAATTCACTTTAAAAGTACAGTTATTGTTTCATGATTAAGAAAGTTAAGACTTGCTATCATTTTTAATAGAAGGGCAAGGCAGGTAAAATAAATGTATTATATATGTCACAGTGTAAAACGACATAACCAAACCCAAAGAGTACAGATGTGTATATTTTTATTGTCACTAAATTTAAGAGTTTCCACTTTTCCTTTCAAACTATGCTGTTTAAATTAAAGGAAAGAATGTAATAAAAGTTCGCGCAATGAGACAAGTGTAATAAAATAATAAATTTTTCCTGTTAGAATGAATGGGTGGTCTTGAAAAAATTTCAAGAACGTTTTTGTTTTATAATATCTTTTATATGTAAATCTGACCAGTCGGGATTGAGGGGGAGATATTTCTGACATATCCCATAGAAGTATAGGAGATACTGTAGAACTTTAGATAACTAATGGTGTAAAAAGGAGGAGCCAAGAAGAGAATCATGAAGAATTAAAAACTGCATCTAAAAAAGGAGAAGACTTAGAGAAAAAGAGTCCACTATTGAGGACTGAGTCCTCATTGAGCAGAATGAGAAGCTAAAAGGATCTAAGAAGTAAATGGAGTGTAAATGCCCTGTCCAGTAGGAGCCCTGTATTGACTTTCCTGAATGGAGCCAAACATGTCAGACAAATTCTTATGAGAGATAGCGAAGAGAAAAGAGAAAGCTAATGAGGAAAGAATAAGCCAAGCAAATGCTGAGCAGTAAGCCAAGTGAGATGTTGAAATATCAGTGGATAGAAATGAAAAGCGAAGATGCCGAGTAGAAGACGGGAAGTGGAAAGAAAAGAGAATCATTGACACCTGAGAGCGGCGAAGTCTCAAACACCACAATACTACTTTTAAAAGGGGTGAGTCTGATCTTTCGTTCCTTTTCCGTCTGGTCACACTCAGCTATGATATATTATTGTGTAAATGCCACACAAAAATTTTAAAATTAAAATTTCATCAATTATTTAATCTAGAATTATTTAATTGTAAATGTTATTAATTTATTGAGTTGCTGTCTATTGTTATTAAGTTGCGAAAGTAAATTATTATGTTATATTTGTTTTCAATTTTTGTCTCTGTCATTAAATTATTAAAAAGGAATCTAAGTTTTCATCGGAGATTTTTATAAAATTACCGAGTTTCACCACAACATATTCCACATGATTATTGTTTGTAATTAACATCAAATTAATTTTATTACTTTCTGTGGGAAAATATATTAAATATAATTCATTATTTCAGAGCATATCACTCATTTTTTATTGCATTCTCATAATATTTCACAATACTAAAGCCTTTAAAAAACAGAAGTTTTGATTGAAAGATAGATGATTATATCTATGATAACCTTTCGTTATAATATTTAAATGTAAATATGAAAATATTGTATGTTTTATGTTAAAAGAAATAGTCCAAAAATTTAAAATAGTAAAAAATCAAAAATTGCTAGTTAAAAAAGTAAATAAATAACATTATATATTGTAGGTCAATGAATAATTATCCTATATATATTAATAGATACTGATTTCAAACAGTAGATTAAACGCAACACTCTATTTGAATACACCAGTAGATAACGCTGTCAGATACCTCGTCAAATGAATTACGCATGACTCAATTCACAATTAATCTTCCATCGATTTATCAAAATTGAACTTCATTAATTGTTAAGCAATTATTTGCAAAATAATGTAGTAAAGATTTCATGCGATGTTTTGATTCCTTAAATGAGTTAATTATTAATTTTCATGTCACTGTATTAGATTTCATTTCATAATTTTTTTTATACGTTTGGATTGATTTCGAAATAGTTTTCTCCAATTAACTTAACATTTTCATTGTATGCTTATAAAAGATAAGATTATTATAAACCTCTCTGTACCGCTTACAAAATCTAATGAAATGTTTATGGAAACATTCTAAATAAATGTTTGTGTATGTTTCTAAACAATGTAACGACAATCTGTGCATGCAACTCAACTTTATTCAAAAATGAGATAACAGTTTAATTTATTGTTGTTGGAACTGTCAAATATATTCGTATTCAGTGTAATTATTCTAAAAGTTAATGAAATGTTTTTAATAGTATTTATTTAACACAGATTAAAATGAAATGCATTGAAATTAATGTTTCATTATGCATAATATTATCATCAGACATTTATGTTTCAATTTTGAAAGTATATAATTGGCTTTAACAAAAAGAGGTATTATAAACTGCTAATTAACAAGAAATAAATATTTTTCAAAAAGAGGAAAATTATAAAGAATATTTAAAGCGAAAATCGTCAGTAAACATTAATGAGTTTTTTATGACAAAACTTAAAACTTTATTTTAAGTGTCAGTGAAAACTAAATTCTAAAGTTGAGTATTCCTTCCAATTTCTGCTTTAATCTAATACTCTCTAAGCATCTTCGCATACTTCCTTTGGTGAAAATAAAGTTTAATGATAATAAAGAAAAAAACGTCTAATTTAGGATGCTGATGTAAAAAGCATTTTACAAGCTTCAAGAAAACAGTTGATATTTATGAAACTTACTTCTTTTCATTTCATCTTAAAAATAAACTTAATTTAAAATAAAATAACAGCTTCTTTTAAAAGTAAAGATTTTCCTATATTTTTTTAAATAGTAAAGCAAATGTTTTTAAAGTTTTATTTGTGCTTAGTATTACCATATGAAGTTTTCAGAAATATTAAATGAATTTAATTCAGAAAAAGTAACTTACAAAATAATTGTATTTCAGCTTTTTGAATAAACAACATTAAAAGTATTTTATTTGTCAAAAAATATTTTTAAAATAGAGATTTTTTTTAGCATTATAATAATATTTTCCTGTTTCTTTCAATGTGACAAGTCTGTTTAAATCCTTGATGTTTTTACATAGGAAAAATTAAAATTGCATGAATAACACGGTTAAAAGTTTTAATGTATTTTACATCTATTAACTTTTTTGGTACTTTTCTGAAATTTCTTTTTTGTACTGTTATTCATTCAGATAGACATTTAATCGTAAGGAAATCAAATCATACAGGATTACTTAGATTCTTCGAAATGGAAAGTTAACTTTATTTACTTTGTTCAGTTTTTATTCATCTGTAATTCTTTTTGCCATCATTCTTTTATTCATTCATTTCTTTTATTTATTCATTCCTTCAACTAATTCATTATATCGTTTTTATCAAACACTTATTTTGCTAATGTCTAAAAAAACCTGCTTCTTATAAATATAAATAAAAAATACATTCTTAGAAACTCAAATTGATTTTGGGGAAACTTTGGGGAAAATGTAAATTATTAAATATATATAAATGCTAAATTACTTATAGTTTCTATTTTTCTATTTTCTTAAGGAGAGTCAGAGAAGCTAACTATTGGATAAGTATAGATAGACACTATTTATTCTAATATTTTAACATTATAATAATCCTTTTCGAAGATATCAGTTTTAAATCTTTCAATGTTGGAATAATTAGTTTATAACCAATTTTTTAGCAATTTTATTTTAAAGTATTTAAAGTGAATTATGTGAAATAATATCTGCTAAAATAATTTATTGTAACAGATAGTTGATTTAATATAGAGCTTAAAACTTTCATTTATTTTTAAAACCACGTAAATGTTAAACTATTACTTTTGGCTGTATGTTAAAAAATGTATTCTTTCATTTTATTTAAAATTAAATTATTGAGAAATTAATTTTTTTCTTAATAGAAGGACCATGCTCTCTGAAGACTCTCTGGAGCAGTCCGAAATCAATGCCACTCACTGATGAACAAGATATGACAGGTTGACAATTTTGATTTCAGCATAAATACTTGAGAATTTTCTTTGTGTTTTCTCTTCCGATATTGTTACAATGAATCCCAAATCAGAATACTTCCTATATAGCAAGTTTTATTGAAATATATAATCGAAATTAATTTTATTAGCTGAATGATGCCTGAGTGATTAACTCTCCTGACTCCTGAATGGGTCCTGGGTTCGAATCCCAGATCGAGTTATGGATGTTAATTTCTTTCTCTGTTCTCTCTGTCCTTTCTTCTGTGATGATGTACGAATGTGGCAGGACCTATAAACGGGTTTGTGGGGGTATGGCGCTGGCAACGTTACTAGCATCGGTGACTTGATTCACCGGTGCCCCTGGGTAACGATAAATGAGTAGCAGTTTCTGACCTTGTTTTGGCACTAGGTTCGTCATCCAAGGGCCCACTGTTAGAAAAAATTACTTTTATTTTTATTAACATATATTTCTACGTTCTTATTCTTTTTTTATTTAATATAAGAAAATATTATTAGTACTGAGAGACAGAAATAGTAAGTATTTAATCATTTTATATTCTTAACACTTTTAAGATCATAGCTCTTTTGAAACAAACATTCTAACTCTGTCGGAAAGTAAATTTAAATAATTTATACAACTACAAAATAGCAATTTTCTGATAAGCATTACGGAATACCGGAAAATGCATCCGTAACATGGCAAGGAATTTAAATTAGACAGAAACAGTATGAAAAAACTTAAAAACAGTTCTCATTTATGACGGGAATGTGACATTATAACATTTTTTGATTATCTTCGGGCATTGGTATTATGTTCTCTCTGATTTCTTGTCCCTCTCTGGAGTGATCTGTGGTAGGTTAATTAAAGGTCATTCCCATCATAGAATTTTTGTTCCAGTATTTGAAATTTTATTACTTAAATACTGCTATTCCAATATTGGAAATTAACTAAACCAATATTGGAATATTGGTTTTAGTTAATTTCCAATATTGGAATATTGGTTTTAGTTAATTTCCAATATTGGAATAGTAGTATTTAAATTATGGAATTCTATAATGATCACAACTAAAATCAATATTGGAGTAACTTGAATCAAAGTATTAGCAATATAAATTTCATACTTTTAAAATAAAATTTATAAAGCTAAGATTTTTATTCAAGTTACTAATGATTCGTTAATTTAAAATATTGCAATATCATTATGATGGGAAAATCAGATAATATTTGCCTTTTATTTTGATTAAATCTTTATAAATAATGTATAGTGATGACATAAGTATTTTACTGTTGCTTCACATCTTTTTATGATTAAAATGAAATTATTCACAAAAAGTAATTTGTCATTTTTTATTGTTATAAATTTTTAACCGGAAATTTGTGTACACAGGTATTGCTTCAGAACTCCTTTTAATTATAAGAAATTGATAGATTATTTAAAAATATTTGCTTACAAAGGAAACAGTTATTTAAAGTGAAGAAAAAATTCAGTAAACTAATTATCAATTGCATAGTAATGTGAATCACGTATCAAATACAAATTCAAAAATAAATTACTATTATTATTTCAAAAATAAAAATAAAAAATGACTATATATTCTTTAAAATAAAAAAAAAACATTTTCACACAAAATAGTTATTTAGATATATTTATTAATATTCTTATGAGGAATATTATATAATACATTTTCATAAGAAAATTATTTAAAATAAGAAAAGTATATATGAATCTTTCGTACAATTGATAATAATATTTTACCGGTTCAAAATATAAACGTAGAGTAATATATTTGTTGATATATGCCTTTTTGTGAAAATATAAAGTGTTTGCAAAGGAATATATTTGAAATATATTTGTTGATATATTTGTTTTAAATATGATTTTAAAAATTTATTTTCTCTATGTATCTGAAATTATCTCAGATATCAAGTTGAAAATGGCATTGTCGCTTTAGTAATAGTAAACCAGATGACATATGCAAATATTTCATCCCTACTGTTTACTATTTAAATGGAGATTTGGTGACAGCTAAACATAAATTTTCTATTTCGTGGAATATATGATGGGTATATTTTATTTTTTAGACTATAAAAATGCAAATACGAATTTTTAGTACAAGATACATATCTAAATGCTTGGCTAAAAGAAAAATAATATTATTTTTTTGTTAAAATCAGTTTTAATATTTTTAAATAATCCAATTTATGATAAAAACTCCTTATGGAGAGTTTAAAAATTTTAATAAGTAAAGAGAGATTTTAAACATGTACTACTTTAATTAAATTTATATTTTACTAAAGGTTATCAAAATTTTTAATACAGTTCACACTCCTAATTGAAGATTTATTGGATAACCACAAAGGAAAGCGATTCTTTATAAGAAAGAGAAATTTAAATAAATATAGAGTGCAATTCATATAATATACACTAACCTCCAAAAGTTAAAGAACAAAATGTATCTTGAAATTCACCATAAAAAATAATGTTAATAATAAAATGTGAAGTTTATCTAAATGATAAGCCACCCAACTTGTCCAGTGGTCAGCATGCCTAACTGAGGATAGTGAGGTCCTTTGTTCGAATCACTGCTACGACATGGATGTACTTTCTCTCTCTATCTATCTATCCTCTCTTTGTCCTTTCCTTTTATAAATGGGTTGTGAAGGGCTGCCTACCTTATAAACGGGTACCTATGACATGTGTGTACTGAGGAAGTCGGACTCTACACCTAACATGGTTTAGTTGGAATAGTGGAGAAGCGACCCCTAGAATGCCAGCCTAGCTGGCACATGACAACAACATCTAAATGATAAAAACGAAGTTACATAAATTTATGGAGAAAGAAAAGCAAGCTAATAATTTTTTTCATTTGGAATTACAGGTATATATGAGTGAGAGAAAAATATGTTCACACACACACACACACACACACACACACACACACACACACACACACACACACACACACACACACACACACACACACACACACACACACACACACACACACACACACACACACACACACACACACACACACGCGCACACACACACACACACACACACACACACACACACACACACACACACACACACACACACACACACACACACACACACACACACACACACACACACACACACACACACACACACACACACACACACACACACACACACACACACACACACACACACACAAACACTTATACTTTTGTTGATTTTTTGCTTTAATTAACAAATTCATTGACAAGTATGTGGGACCACGCAACGTCTGAGATGGAGATGTCATTTGTTCGATTTGTTAAGGTGGGGAGTGATTAGGTGTTAGAAAAGGGGGCATCACAGGCTAAATCTACTAAATGCAATGATATGCCTCGCAGTGTAGCCTACCGTCTCTGGAATCGATATCAAACTGAATCTTCATCAGAAGAAGTGGTGGTTCAGTTCGACTACGAACTACAACACCTGCAGAAGACCGTTTTATAGGTCTTTTGGTGGCAGAAGAAATTATTGCTGATCACTCTGTAGCATCTGGGGGAGGACTATTCCTTAGTACTGTGCAGAGGCCTTTTTTCACCACTCAGGTCTCTATGTAAGGCAACCATTCGTGTGAGTCCTCCTCATCAGACGACAGAGAAGGGACACTTATTTTGGACAAGAGAACACATTTCCTGGACCAGACAAGTATCGGCGTGCGCACTTGTTACAGATGAGGCTATATTTACACGGGTGAGAAATTCAGGACATATTTTTATCTGGAGGAAAGAAAGCAGCAGATATCATGAATCGAGCATTGTGAAAAACCATAGTAATTGTGGTCGGGAGAATAATGATTTGAGCAAGTATCTCAATCATACATACCTAAGAGATGAAAGTGGACCATGTTCTGTACCATTTAGTTATCAAGTTTAGTTTACTCATCACCATCGTGAGCAAGCACCTTTCAGGGGCCAAAAGGTAGTTCCTAACTGTACCATCATCCAGCATACTGGTGAAAATGAAGGATTTACAATGGTGGGGGCATTAAAGCCTTGTTTTGGGTCTCGCAGTATTTCAGTCAGTAGTCACATGACCTGCATGTGTTTAATAGAAAAACCGAGACTGATGTGATATAAAGATATGAATTTTTTGATTCATATGTCCACCCATATGCTTCTGCAACTGGCAATGATTGCTCTCTGTTGGATGACCACACGCATGTCCTCACAAAGTTTTATTGAGAGTCTTGGTTTGGAGTTACTGGAATAGTCAACTTGATCTCTACACCTGAATTTCATAGAGTACCTGTATAAATATCTTGGTTGACAGGTTGCCGCTTTAAATCTTCTTTTAAGGTTTTCAGAGAAGCTTGTAAACAGCTTACTAAGTGACTTCGATTCTTATTTTCACCAAAGTAATTAACCTCATGCAAAGTTTTGTAATATTAATCATAATTGCTTCAAATGATCTATTTTATTTTTTTTCTTAATACTAAATCATATTTTAACCTTCATGTATAAATCACTTGTAAAGTAGAGTGGGAATTTATCAATTTTTACAGTAAAAATGATGTAGAAAAGAAATTATTTTAAATACATATTAAGGAATTTAAGAAGATAATGTACAGATAAAGCGAAAACTTGTCATTAAAAACTATATGAATATGTTGCAAATTTTTTGATGAAGAAGCATCATAAAAATACATTAAGACTCTATGTTGCATTTATAATACAATTTTATCTTAATATAAATATAACTAAATTGAATCAAAAAATTTTTATATAGTCTTACATACATATAAATTGTAAGCAATAAAGTTCTGGGAGTTCAAAAAGTATGCTACACTCGAACAATGTAAGCCAAAAAACATTTTACAGAGAAGTGCGTTTCAGTACAATATGACACACAGAACACACTATTTTTCTACATAATCTCATAATCGTTGTAATCATTTGTCAGAATATAGCATCATCCGATGCCCTGACAATAGAAAATCGCTCCTTGAGCCAGCTTAAAAGAGTTGTCTGAAGCTGATCATTGTTGAAATATTGTCATCCACCTGTTAATTTCATATTTAAATATCTTCAACTACCTAAATTTTCTTTGAGCTTGCTGAAAATATAATAGTAGCAAAGCTCCAGATAAGGAATGTACTGTGGATGTTTCCAGACCTCCCATTCAAAATTACGAAGCAAACCCTGTATTGTGCTTCCCTTGTGAAATCTTGTATTATCATACAAAAGGATAGACCTTTACTTAAATATCCACTTCGCTTATTTTTCACAGCCTTTCGCAAACATCTCAGTGTTTAGCAGCAGGAGCAGAATTTATGGTTGTGCTTTCTCACAAAAATTCTGGGTAGACAACTCCTTCACAATTGGAAAAAGAAGTAGCCATAACTTTATCCCCTGATGGGGGGGGGGAAACTTTGGATTTTGTTCTTACAAGTGATGATGTATGTCTCCATTTCATTGACACTTGCTTCGTTCTTGAGTGAAATTATACCTCTATGTATCCATATTTGTAATAATGCGGCGGCTTAAGAAATCTTTGCCTTCCGCAGAATAACTTTGATTTAATTCCAGGGAAGCTGCCTTGCTGTTTTGTGTTCGGATCTTAAGGAACATCGTGATCACAATTTGCGATAATCCATTGGTAACGGGTGATGAAATTAGCACTGCCAACATATATTTCCAACTGCTGCGCAATGTGTGCGCATATCACTCTGTTATTGGTATGAATAATGCTTCCACCCTCTCCACCGTGTCCGATGTGCTCACCGTTGTTGACCTTTCTTGCCTTTCAGTGTTTTCTGTGAGATCGTTTTTAAAATACCGACATCATTCCACAATAGATGAATGTGATATTACACGTGGCCTATACACTACCAATATTTCACGATTCTTCTCTGTATTCTTCAAAAGTTTTACTCACAAAAAATGTACTGTTCTGCGGACTTCAAAGTTAAATTAAGTTTTTAACTGACGTGCAATTTTTTTCTGGTACTACGCAGCAAAGACCCAAACAATCCGAAGGAAATTGCTACAGTTGGAAGTTGTGTAACTCAGTTATCATCTGCGAAAGAATCGCTCTTCTTTCTTAGTGATGCCATCCCTGAGAAGCAGGTGTAACTTCTTTACTGAACACCCTATGCATAAGAATATGTAGTGCAATTTCTTTTTAAGAAAATACGAGTCTGTATTACAAACATATGATTTTAATTCTATAAAATCTATATCTTACCATCATTATATAAATAACTACAAAAGCTAAATTTACTAAATTTTGATGATTTAACTAAAAGTTTAAGCTAAAATCAACAATATCATTCATTTATCTTTATATGCAACAATTAAATTATCTCATTAATACTATCAAATGAATTGTTATGTTTTGGAATAATTTTAGGATCACTGAAATTACAACTTTGAATGTAACAATGTTACACATATATGTTTTAATTATTTGTTACTTTATTAAAAATAAAAGTAAAGTCGTATTACATGAAAATTATTTTGTCTTTTACTTTTATAATTTATTCTCTATATGGTTATATGGTTTTAAATTTAAACTCTTGGTTTACAGGTGCTCACTGGGTAAATACAAATGAGTAGCAGTTTACAGCCTTTTTGTGGCGAAGGTTAATCACCCAAGTACCCGTCGTTATAAAAAAATTATATTCTATATATAATCATAGTTCCTAAAATTTTAGAAATGATTTGTTCTTAATATTTTATGCAAAACAAACTTACCACATCATTTGGGGAATATTTAAAATATGTATATATTTCACAGTAATTTATTTGATTCACTGAAAATAAATCTCTAATTTTTTAAAATAAAACTTCTTTAAACTGACTAGCTACATCTTCAACTGGTGTAGATCTCTGTCTTCAAATCAAAAAATGATCACAATTTACAATTTTATATTCTTGTGAAAGATTAAACTCCCTAGTGAATTAATTTAAAGGGAAAGCATTTACTAATAATTTTCATTTTACTCACTTAAGCTAATTGTGTATTTCATTTTCATTTGATTATTGGAACATACTATGAGTTCGAATAACATCTTTAAAAACATTTTTTCATCCATCTGAGCTTTCACGTGCCTCAGTACAATAGTTCGATTTCTCCTGTTGGTAAAATTGATAGATAGTTGAATATCCTTCGATTGAATTTATGACTTCAATCAAAGGAATTCAACTATCTATCAAATGTATCACTTATGTAACAAAAATATTGTTCTTGTTTATCCTATATGGTTTGCCAATAGGCTAAACAAGATCCATGAGACCATAAACAGAAAAATTTAAGATTAATGAAGCGTTATAAAAATAAACTTTGCATCTGAATTTACATATTCGTTCATTAACTAGAATAACACTTAGAACCGTCTTCGAATATTGTTTCATTTATCAAAAATTCTATCTTCTCAATATATTTAAGTATAAAATATAAGAATAGACAAAAAAAACATGCTTAATCACTAATACAGAAGATATTAAAAAATATCTTCTGTAATAGTGAATAGGAATGTTTCTTTATTTGTCTATTTCGCACACACACACACACACTACTACAACTTGTAGGGAATCTATATTAATTTTTCCTTTTTAAATAATAAAAATAAATCTTCCATAACATAAAACATTAAAATATTAAAATATATAAACAAGAACAATGATTTAAGAACTTTTGTAAAGAAATACATTAGAAATTGCATACAATTAAATATGAGTTAATAATTAAATTATTCATATTAAATGCAGCTTAAGTACAAACTAAATTCCAGGATACAAACTCAATAGATTTGAATAGTTTCAAATTTTTCAAAATATTTGAAGCATTGAAAAAATATTGGTTGGTATAGAAAAATAAATATAATCATATGTACGTGCTTAAGAAATATCTGCCTCAGGCAATGAAATAAGTCTCCTTGAAAATATTTGCATAAGAGTAATGGAAAATAAAAATTGACGAATATGAATGTGAAAAGAGCAAGTTAAATTCAATTTATCTGTGCTGAAGAAATAAAAAAAAACATATTTTAATTTAATGAGGTAATGGAAGAAAAATTTATACTCAGCTAAATAATGAATTAAAAAAGGAAAATATCTTCAGCTGTAATTTGAAAAACTACATACATAATTGTATTGCTTTCAATTTTTGAGAATATAGTAAAAACGTTTAAAAATATCGTAATGTAATTGAAATAAAATGTGAGAAATTTCTTATATGATATAATGCAAAACTTCCTAAGAAGCATATTCACCTACAAAGAAATAAATTAATGTGATTCACAGAATTCTTGTGGGAATGTTTCAATCTTGAATACGTTTTAGTAAAAACACACATTCACTAACCTTATTTTACTTATTTCTTAATGTGCCTTAAGCGCATACGTATTTAAAACAAAATCAGCATTTCTAGTGGCAGAAATGTATTTTATTTGACTTGTTTTAAGAGTTATATTGTTTATTACTGGCATATTTTTATTCATAAAATTTGAAAACTATATTAAATTTACTTATATATAAAATTTGATATAACTTGAATATAAAATTTACAAACTAAAATATTTCATAATTCTTTCTCAATATTTTTTCATTGACTGTATAGAAATGTTTTTTAAAAGTTACAATAGTATTTCATTTCTCAAATTTGCTTCAAAAATATATTTATTAAAATTTCTAGCGTAAAAGTATAATTTAATGATATGTTGAAAAATAAAAGTATTTTGTATTTCATTTTGAATATCAATAAATTTAAAGCTAGCTTGATAGTTTTGAGAACAATTTAATACAAAAAGTAAAAAATACAGTATTTTAAAGAGAATATTGTAATAAAATAAAATATTCATAGACATTTTCACCAAAGTTAATTGATACCAAGCTTTGAAACTATGTATTTAATTTATTTTTAAATATTGTTTTTTTTTTTTTAAAAAGGCATGAATTCGGAGAATTTCTTTCATACTAATGATGTAAAAATAAGTCTACACATTCTTTTCCTAAAAGTAAGAAATTTTTCGAGGAAATTTTCCTAATGATTTAACAATTTATATTTTTTTATCGGTTCGATAAAGGAGTTCATTTTATACATTATATTTACATATTATAATACTTAAGAGGAAATCTTTTTACAATATGGTAATTATCATACATGAGAGTTGGGTAGTGGATTTCTCATTCTAAAATTGCTTTTTTGAATTGCAGTTTTCTTTTTCCTCACAATATCGAATATAAATTAATGTTTATCTGCAAAAATGTTTATCAGTTTTTAATAGAGGTAGAATAAATACTTTAAAAGTATGAATTCTCCTTTTGTGATATTGCTCTATACACACCTGTTGAATCAACTTTATATTCAGCATGCATTCTGATAGTATCATATGTATATTACCAGTTTATAGAAGTTACTCGTAGATTGGTTGCATTCTATATCATTATAAGGAATGGTAAGAGGGATTATTAGGTTACTGATATTCACATATCTTGCTCAAATCGATAAAAAATTTGAAAGTCGTTTAGTATATTTAGGATATTTTAAGGTAAATGAATTCGATCAGTTTTAAGGATTCAGTGTTCAAAAACAACTATCTGTAGCAAAGAAATATGAAAATGACAGGTCTGTTGAAATTGTACCCATGAACTTTTTCTGGTGCAATTGAATATAAAAATTGTGCATTTCACATAATTTATTTTAGCTAACCAGTTTGAATCAGAAAATAGCACATTTAACCAGGCAGTTTGTAGATGAATTTCATGGGTATAACTTAAAAATTACATTAAATAATTTCATCATCAGTAACAAATATAAATGAGATACTTTTCTGAAAGTTTCATTGCTCATATATTTTTATTATATTTTATCAAGCATAATATCCAAAGTTAGTATCAGCTTTTATCAAGAATAAATGTTGTCAAGTGAAACACTGAAAAATTATAATAATTAATATTATATTGGAAACTCATTAAAAGTGAAAAACGATGCAAATTATTAAGGGAGAAGAGTATAATAAAGTGATCAATTAAAAATTATTTAAATCGAAAACCAAGACACATTTGTTTCTCTTCTGATTGTGACATAATGAAAAAAAATGTTTGCCCGTTTGCTAAGACGAAAAAAAAACATTGCTGATATTAGATTTATTTGTGTGGTAAATTTAATTTATTAAAAAATTATGTTCAAAATAAAAATACAAAATGAATTTATGTATTCATAAAAAAGACATGGAAAAAACTTATTGCCTTTTAAATAGAATTAAAAAATAAATAAATATTAAAGCACATAATGCAGATGAAAACTACTGTCACAAAGTGATAAATTTGCGGAATATCCAAAGCATAAAAGGTAATCCTATCTTTCCTATCTTATTACTTCTTATGAACTTTCACTTCTTATGACACTTCTCTTCTTTTATCTATGATGGGTAATATTTGATCCGATAAATTTCAAAAATTATTGGTTAGAATTTTTTATTTATATTTTTAATAGGTTATTTTAAATTTTTACCTATATATATATATATATATATATATATATATATATATATATATATATATATATATATATATATATATATATATATATATATATATATATATATATATATATATATATAAACACATTTATTTCTTTTTAGTTGTAAGTTTGTATTTATTTAGTTTGCCACTTTTTCATGTTCCATTTTGAAGAACATATTATATGAGAAAATTTATATGATGTATATACAAATATTTATAAGAGAAAATATCTAAGTATGTATTTGAGAAATATGTTCAACTTATACTTTAAGCATATTTCAGAATTTAATTAATTTACATTAGAGTTTTAGATGCATTTTTTAAATCGTAAGCTCGACAAATCCAAGAAAAATTTGAAAAATTTCGGTTACAAATTCTGTTTTTGTGAAAATATTTACTGTCATTAAAATTTATTAAATTATTAGAAGCATAAATTATGAAACAAATATTTTTAGTCATAACTATATAAACCATAAACATTTTCATATGAACAAATATTTGTAATTTTCATTGGAAATCCTTTGAATGTGGTATTCATAAATCATTTTGTTTTCCATCATGTCTGAAATTAGATGATTTGCAGTGGAAATCTGAATAAGAAATATATTATTTTCATACAGTTTAATTTGCATATTAGTGAAATTTTAAGGAAAATTATAAAACTATATAGATTTAAAATGAAGTAAAATAGCAGAATAACAAACATTTAGTTTTCAAAATGTATTGATAGTTTTGTGAATGCATTAATTTAACTAACAAATATGAAAGTTTAATTATTAATATTTATTATGTGATTAAGACTTGTGAACAAATAAAACATTAATTTCTTCCAATATATATATATTTAAAATTAAAAAAAGAATATTCCAAATACAATTCTTCACTAAATAAATTAAAATAAGATAATTTTAACTTATTCATCTGGCATGAAGTTTCTTCAGTTTGTTTTATTTAAAATAGTTATCGAGGAAAACTAACCAAACGTAATTATGATAATAATTATGAACAATGTTTATTTTTATCAATATGAATTTCATGTAAATGTTAAAGCTAAAAGTTTCTTGTGAAACAAACAATTTATTCTGTAAAAACAAATAAAGCAGATAAACAGTTATAAAGTATTGTAATGATGCACATATATTTACTAATTCAGAAAAAGTAAATATAAATATATTAATATGAATATATTTGAAAGTACCCAAGAGAATATGATCATTATTTTCATTGGCACTAAAATAAACAATTGATTTTAATAAAATTGGATATCACGTTTTCTAAACATACACGGAAAAAGTTTTTTAAATTTACGTAAAGCATGCTTTAAAAATATATGTTTAAATTTACGAAAGAAGTTAATTTTTTTATATTTTAAGTTATACAAGGAATTTATAAAAGCCTAACAGGTTAAGTACAGAAAAATAAATTTTAAGAAGTATATAAAGATATAATTTAATTATAATTTATATAATATATTATATCCTAACTTCTGTAGCCAGAGCTGTTCTGTAAAATTGATTGCAATTCACAAAAAAACTTTGCTTAACTTATTTTGGTGTGAATTTTGTTTTTCATAGAACTTGGGAAGAAAATTAAATAAACTGTTACCAAATCCTATTTGAAAATATTGTGCTGCATATAGCGTTATAAAACCTAATTGTATATCCATCGCATTTTTATATATAAGAAGCGGTTTTTTCCAGATAATTACTCTTAAAATAATTGAAATTTTCCACCTAACTGCAATTGCTCCAATACAATTAAGGAAATTTAAAGTTTTTATAAAAATACACACATTATAAATCATTTGCTATTCTTAAAATCATGCAAAGTAATTGTAAATCGTGCACAAAATAAAGTTTATATAATGTATTTCAGCTGTTTGTTTTTAACAAGAAATGACAAATTTCTATATTAAAAGAATTGAGACAATATATGGAAAATTTACATCTCATCTTTTGCTAAGATCAAATTTCCCCCCGTAACGCATGGAAAATCCTAACATTTCCGAACTCTATTTATGATATAATAATGGAGACGGAAGAAGCATAGCCCTAGGAATATGTTATTCCTTCTGACTTGAATCCTGTAATATATTCTTGAATGCATTAAAATGATGCATTGCATTGAGCACGAGTCTTTCATTTGATGTTAGATAATAGTAGTTAATAGTTTTGAAGAGTAGAAAAGGATTCTCAAAAGCTTTAATAATAACCTCTTTACATCAATGGAAAACAGATGTTCACCAGCCTTAGCTCATCGATGAGAGTTTCCGTCACATGCAATTCTTGCATATTTTCAACAGATTACTTATTTCGTTATATACATAAGACCAAATAACTTCCGTTCTAGTATTTAATTTTTTTTATATTATTAATAAATTCTCAAAAATGTTTTGGTATGGTAATTGTTTGAATTAAATATGAAAGTATGAAAATGACAATTATCATAATGATAACAATAATTATCAACTGAAATTTAATAAAAATAAATTATATGAAAGTTTAATATTTATGTTTTTAATATTAAGGACAATGATTGCTTTTTTGAGGTATTATCTTTGTTTTGCTATTTGGTTTAACAATTTTAAAACATTTTAACATTGATTTATATGTCGACTGCCCTGTCTAGTGGTCAGAGTGCCTGACTGCGGATAGGGAGGTCCTGGGTTTGAACACTGGTTCGGGCATGGATGTACTTTCGCTATCTATCCTGTCTTTGTCCTTTCTGTGTATGGATGAGGTGTGAATTGTTGCCTACCCTATAAACGGGTTCCTTTGGCATGGGTGCATTGAAGCAGTTGGATTCCACACAAAATATGGTTCAGTATGGAAAAGTGGAGCAGCACACCCCATATTGACAGCCTAAGCTGACACAAGACAAAAAAAAATGGTTTTATATAATCAATGTCACATATACTAAAAATTGTAATTTTGATAGATAATGCGTAGCATTTTATAAGGTTAAAAACTTATTACCAAATTAAAAAAAAAAAACAGTAATTTTACCTAGCAATAATTTAAGAAGTAACAAAAAAAAAAAAAACAAACAGTAATTTTACATAGCAATTATTTAAGAATAAAAAAAAAAAAAAAAAACAGTAATTTTACATAGCAATGATTTAAGAATTAACTCCACTTTTTAATGTCACAAATTCTTCTTTTACTTGTAAGACTATATAATATATTTGAAAAATGATTGTTATTCATAATGTATCAATGTTTTATTATTTTTCATTCAAATTCTAAAGTAGGCAACATATAATTAAAGTTTTTCATTTTTCTTTATTTAGTGACATCACAATTAATCTTTTGAATTTATTTTTAATAGACTTCAAATCATTTTCTGATTAGTAATTAAATGATAGCAAAATATATGAAAATTAGTATACTAATTAAATACTTTGGGAATTACACGTTTTTGAAAAGTTTATGTGTAAAAATGAAAAATTTAAATTAGGTAAATACTACGATGTAGAAATGCCTTGATTTTATTATAAATGATATTTGTATTTTTATTTTTAAAGAACTATATATATATCTATGTTTTAGAAGCTGGAAATTGAATCTGAACCATCAGATTCAGCCTAAGTATTCTATATTCAGTATTTCATCCATCAAATTAACCTATTTTATTTTCCTGGTATCTCGATAAAAACAATCTAAAGTGAATGAAATATATAATAATAATTATGAAAAAATTACTCATATAAAAACACATGAATTGTATTATAAACCTTAAGATAGTAATATGAAATAAGTGTAGTTAAATGTAAATTTCGACAATAAATTGACTTAAATAACATATGCAACAAAATTGAGACTAAAATGACTAATATATATGCTAAGGTTATACACATAACAATAAATATCATAACAGAGACGATATTCATATATATTGTTATCTCAATAATATTATGATTATATGAAGTTATTAGAGAGAAATATTTGTAATGATATAAAAAGTGTTTCATTGATTAACTTACTGTACATTACAATGCATAGTGTATAAAATGTTTCTAGGCAAGATAAATAGTAAACAACAATTTCTAGCAATTGAGTGATCAAAAATTCAGAAATGATCGAGAGGCCTATTTTTTTAAACTAAAAAATATTATAAGTCTTTTTCAAAATAGCATCAGAGGAAATGTATAAGCAATTACAAACTGATCAAATTAATATTTTATATTCAAGAAAATAATTCATACGAAAAAGAAAATATTACCACAAATGCTTTGTTTTATTCTTTTTTTTTCAGATTAAAAATAATTAAATTTATGAAATTAGTTAAATAAATAACAAAATTATGTGTGTTTTATAACTCTTTATTTTATGATTATTAAAACGTTTATGTTTTATATGCATTTGTTACAATTAAAGATATAAAAGTATTGTGACAAACTCCTTAATAAATGCAATTGGTTTATTTACCAAAACAATTTTAAGTATTATTTTCAATTTAATTTCCGACTTTCATTTTTAATTTAAAAAAGTTTAATCTGATCAAATTAGGATTGTATGTTTTAATATTGCAGACATGTTATCATTTCATTACATGATGAAAAATTGAAATGTTTCCATTGATATGATATTAAAATTTAATGTATTATTAAGATTGATATTTTCTTAGAAATCAAATGCTGATTGGATCATAAGATTAAATACATTCGCATATTAATTTTTGACAAATATTTTATAATTTTTAAACTATGACTCATAAATTAAACTTTATGATATTATAAATTTATAAAATAGATTTGAAGATGCAAATAATATTTAAGCAGTTAAAATATTTTATTATTTGTATTTAACAGAAATTAGGAAACCTAGCTTAAAATTGAAATATTCTTTGCCATATTTCCTACTTCTTCTAACTTTTTTTTTTTCAGCAAAAATATGAATTAAATTCATATTTCAAAGTGTATATATCTATACATGTCTTAAATAAAATATTTTATTTCTAAAAATATAAGATTTGAATAATAACATTAAAGCGCTTTAAGACTTGCTGCATATTGTATTATATCACTATTTTAGTATTGTAATGTAACATAATACGAGACTATTCAAAATAATATAAATTGTTGCAGTAAAATGATAAAATAACTGTGTTTCTTCCTCATTGGTTTTTTCTACATTTTTTCTAACTTCCTCTTTAAAATAGTACTGCAACAAGGAGTAAAATAAATTTACAAAAGAAATGTTAATTCAAAAGCGTATTTTCGATAAAGTAATGTATTCATATTATATAGAAGAAATAAATTAAAGAAAAAAATATCTTCCCAATTAAATAAATTTAAAGATATTTATGTAGTTAAAATATTCTGTTGGTCTATTTGGCAATAAATTTTATGCTATTTATTGGTTATTTTTATGTACCATATTTACTTGAAAATATTGATTTTAGTATTTTGAATTTTAAGTTAAAGTATCATTTTTTTTCAAAAGTATATTTTAATCATTATGAGATGAGAGAAATGAACACACTTAAAATCGAGAGAAATAGTAATTCCGAATTGTTTGTATTATCGCCATCGTTGTTTCTATCAACAGACATTAATATTTAAATTTTTATTACTTCTTATTCTTGCATTTTAAAATTTAAAAATTGTTGTTAATTTTTAAATGAAAAAAAACTAAACTTTCAAAAGGAAATATCAAAGAGTTTAACCAAGAAGGAATATTGATTATTGCAAAAGATATTTATTATTATACATGTTGTAAATTAGTTTATGAAATATTTTCTAAAATAACTCGATTATTTTTATTAAGAATTTACACCAAATAACTTATTTTTTACTTGATATAGAATTTAAAAAGAGTTTTATATTTGAAATTTATTGAACAAATATTTTCTAAGTGGTAAGTTACTGACATTTAAATTTAATGAAATTCGTATTTCAATCTGAAGTGTCTAAAACAAAGATTTATGAATATTGTGTACTTGACATTTTTATAACAAATTATTTCAAAAAAGCATATTTAAGAATACAGGTTGCTTTAAATACGATTTTCTTCAGATTTTCATATTAAAAGATCAATGATTTTGCCATTATGAATTTTATCGAATTCTAAAGTATATAAATATAGTTTGGAAGCTAAATTTGTGTTAATTGTTCATTTGAAACATTTTTATCAAGTAAATTACCATTTAAGAAATTATGTGCAAAACGTATTGTGCTAATTTGCTCTTACTGCAATAAATATTAATTTGATTAAAAGGAAACTAATATACTCACTTACATTGAATAATATTTTGATATTTTTTTCTGAAAAGATGTACATATTTTTCAGAAATTATATTTTATTTCTTTGTTGCTTGATATTTATCAAAATATAGATAATTTGAAACAAATGCATTTCAAAATATTTGTTGCTTGATTTTTACAGAATTTATTTCTTATTGATTAATAAATATTTTATAATCCTCTAATATGTAGAGAATTTTTAATCTTTTTGTGTTGTACTAAATAATAACTATAATTAAATGATTCAGAAATATAATAGTGAATAAAAACGGAAAAAAAGAAGGATAAAATTCGTTAAAACTGTTAAAATAAACATGACAATTTAATCAACTTTTTAAATTGCTTAAAATTTTTTATGCGAACGTTATTTTCAGTTATAAACATATAATTTTATATGCATCATTATATATATATATATATTTAGAAAACATTTTAAATTTTAAGAACTAAATGTGTTTTAGGAAATATTTTCGAGGCAAATTACTGAATTAACAGAAAATTTATTTAAATCTGAAACAAAAAAAAATGATCACATACATCAAATATTTGTTTCAATCTTTAACATATACTATATAATTTTAATATATGTTAAAGATTGAAACAAATATACTTAAGGATAACTACTTAAGGATAACGCATCTATATAATTTTAATGCGTTATCCTTAAGTAGTTAGTGCAGAAATTAATTTTATAACTGAATATTGAATGATATACCAGAAGTTCTATGAACAAATTCGTTACGAACATGATTTCAGATGTTACATATATATCAAGAAATTTATGAAAAAAGCTCACGACATAATTCACGAAAGATTCAAATTCCAAACTGCTAGACATTAATAATATAAATATTTTCATTCAGTTTGTCTGCCGAATTTTCATTTGGGATTAAATGGAGAATGAGCTCAAGCCATGTCATAACATATACTGCAATATGTAGGTCTGAGGTTAATTTGAAATAGAAGTAATATTTCTTGTTTAACTGCATATAGTCATTTGAAACTTACTTTCAGTTACATAATCTAGTCTAATGATCTTAAGTGTATAAAAAGTATTATCAAGTGATATAGAAAACAACCTAAACATAAAATGAAGTACGTGTAATGAATGGAATAAACTCAAAATTTAATATTTTTAAATAATTGAATTTTTTAATGAAAGTAGGAAAACTTTATAATTAATTTATAATAAGCCACATTTAATATATAATAATTAAAAATAATAATGTTTTATAAAAGTTTCATTTAATAAAATTCTTGAAATGTTTTAATGTGGCAAAGTTTAGAGAAACTGATAAAAAACTTTCATTTAATGAAATAAACTCGTGCGAGTTCTTTTACCCTTTATTTCTTAACAAACACCACAACTTACTTAACTTTATATATTTATTATACAAATATTTCTTGAATTTTTAAGGTCATTAATTTTGACTTATTTTCTCTTAATCTTGCTTTATTTCTATCTTTTAGAAATTATATTTAAAAATACTTTTTTATTAAAGTTTTGTTAAGATTTTATCAAGTGAATGAGAAAACTAAATTTCTAAAAAGGATGTATCTTTTGATATCTGATTTAAGACAATCAAATTAAGACAATATAAATGAAGGTCTTAATGGTAATAGACGGGATTAATGTTTCAGAATACATTCTCTTTTAAATAAAATCGTTAGTCCGGACTGTTAAGTACTAATTACATATTTCTAAATTGTGCAACAGTACTTCTATCACTGGTGTTCCGTTAAATCGAAAACACTTTCTTGGTGTTCAACTTCACTATACTGAATCTTATTGAGGAAAACAATCATTATGATTCTCTTTCATCAAATTCCAGATTTATATTCTTGATGATTGCAAACTAATTCAGAAATATTTTCATGCGTTATTAACTGTAATTTCTTGTAGAACATAATCTCTTAATTTTAGTATATTTCTGAATTTTATATGAATAAGAATTTTCATAAGAGAAAAAAGATATTTTTAATAATTGTTTTACACTTTGTAAAGTAGTAACATTTTAAACAAACACTTCAATTTCATTAAATGAAACTTATGAAAGGAGTTACAAGGAATAATAAATATCAATTCACGAAAAAAATCAAATTAAGAAATATATGTTTAGAACATTACGGCAAACTTGAAATGACCAAACAGCAAATATTTTTAATTTTGTATATATATATATATATATATATATATATATATATATATATATATATATATATATATATATATATATATATATATATATATATATATATATATATTATATTACATATATATACATATATATATATATAATATATATATATTATGTATTATATATATATATACCGGGTGATTATAATTAAAGTCCCGATTTTAAAAATCGATAATTTTAAAACTACTGGTCAGAATGACTTGATATTTTAGCAGAACAATTGTAAAGCAATGGAATTTTATTTGGCAAAGGAATAAATAGTTCTAAAATGTGCCGATAGATGGCACTGTCAGCGTTTACATTGTCTAGATATATGCAAATTACTAATACGTGACATGCGCACATGAGACTTAGCTGCCATAAAAATGCAGAGCTCCAGCTCTTTGCCGAAATGCTTCATCATGACTCTGACTATGAAGGATCGCGCTCTGCTCTTGAAGTTTTTTTATAAGAACGATGACTGTGCACTTATAGCTATTAGGAAGTTTCGGACATTAAAATCCATTAAATGGAGTCGAATAACCGCAAAAGTTCTGCGAAAAATGATTGCTAAATTCGAAGAGACCAGTTCATTTCCCGTTAAACAGGGTAGAGGTAGAAAACCAGTTTCGGCTGCGGCAGTGGAAGATGTGGCTACAGCATTACAAGAACAGACTAACAGTGATGTTGGAATCAGCAGTGCACGGGAAATTGGTCGAATGCTAGATATGCCGAACAGCACGGTGCGTAAAATCCTACGGAATATCTTGCTCTGTTATCCGTATAAGATAACTCATGTGCAGGAGTTGCTACCGTCTGACCTGGAAGCACGTCAATCTTTTGCACTGCAATTTCTTGTCCGGATGGAAGTGGGCAACGGATGGACATGGAACATTCTGTGGTCTGATGAAGCCCACTTTCATTTGCAAGATTCTGTAATTACGCAAAATTGCTGGATATGGGCGACCGAGAATCCGTCCCAGCTACAACCATTACCTCTTTAGTCTGAAAAGGTTACTGTGTGGTGCGGAATAACGGCAGCGCTTATCTTTGGTCCGTTTTTCTTCGAGGAAATCACACCTGCGGGTCCCGTTTCCTGCACCGTTACTGGCAAGCGGTATGAAACACTTTTGCGCAATCATGTCCTTCCGGCACTTCAGCAGCGTCAGTGTGTGGATCGCACAATATTCATGCAAGGTGGCGCTCCTCCGCACATTGCTACTCCTGTGAAGCAGCTACTGAGTGCTAATTTCGGAGATGACAGGATCATAAGCTGTCATTTTCCAACAACGTGGTCGCCACGTTCCCCCGACTTAAACTTGTGTGATTTCTGGCTTTGGGGGTACCTGAAGAATGTTGTTTACAGCGAGAGTTTTCAGAATCTAGCCGACTTGAAGTCAAGCATCACACACCACATCCATTGCATCAGTACTGATACCCTCCGATCTGTTGTGGAGCGTGCCGTTTTGCGCTTCCAATTATTAGCGGAACAAGGCGGAAGGCATATCGGACAACTTATGCTTTAATCATCAGCAAGGTGTTGATTCCATGAAGCTCTTTTTTGTCATAATCGCTGTATTCTTGTCTTTTCGCTAATAAATCTTTAGTAAATCCCTGAACTCTAATTTTTTTCTTTTGGTTAATAATATTTCTGTGTTTAACGAATACATTTTTGGACTTTCCTCCTGATATTACTCGGCCATCTATTACTCCCATCTATCGGCACATTTTGGAACTATTTCCTTTTTCTCGCCAAACAAAATTCCATTGCCTTACAATTGTTCTGCTAAAATATCAAGTCATTCTGACCAGTAGTTTTAAAATTATCGATTTTTAAAATCGGGACTTTAATTATAATCTCCCGGTATATATATATATATATATATATATATATATATATATATACATACATACATATATATATATATATATATATATATATATATATATATATATATATATATATATATATATATATATGTATATGTATTACTAAAATTTGGATTAACTTCAAGTCATTTTGTGATATCTCAATGTATACTTTCTTTCAAGTTCATATTAAGACTTTTTACCGAAAACTCAAATGTTATAAATTAAATGGGATATACAAAATGTGCATGTTAGCATTGAAATGGAAATCTTTTCATTTGGAAATTAAGAAGTTTTTTCAAACCTAATTAGTCTGAAAAATTTGTCATCATTCTTCAAAAGTTTATAACAAGAATCCAAAAACAATTGCTTATGGTGGCAAAAGATAATCAGTGAAGTACCTTTAATTGAACCTTCAATTATATCTATTCAATTAAACGTTTTCGTTTTGAAGATGATAGAAAAATGTTGATATGAATAACCTTCAATTTAAAAATTTGATGTGATAAAGTATCAAAAATTATCAAATCCTTATAACAAATATTGGTTTTCATTTCTAATGATTACATTTTTTGTTGCAATTGAAATTTCGTTTTTAATAATCACAAATGCGTCTACAAATAAACAAGTAGTTAATTAAAATTATTTAAGAAAACATATAACATTTGTGTTGTTATAGGAGTGTCATTCCATATATTTCTTCCCATATTTGAGCATATTAATACTAAATGAAAATAATTAGAAATAAAACATGATCCACTAGCAAAACAGCAATTTTATATAAGAATAAAATTATACTCACAATTTTATGGAACAATTGCATCAATAATTGTTAAAAATTATTTTTAATTTGTGTCTCTGATAAAAGTAAAATACAAATATTTCAGCTGTATTAACAAATCTTTTTTTTTTAAAAAACACACATTGTATTTTTCGATATAAAATGATATTGCTCTTGTTTTCTCCTTTTCGGCAAACTTTTTGCTTTTTACTGTTTTTTAGAAAAATACATCTGAAATATTTCCATTACATTTTTCACATTATAGTTTTCTCAAGAGATTTTTGTTGAATTTTCTATATCTACTGCGTTACTAAAATATTTGATTCTGCATTTCTTAACAATATAGCGATTTTGATGAAATTTTGTTTCTTTCAACATTTAAATGTTATTGAGATTGGAATTATTTAGTTACATATTTATGACAAAATAAACAAAGTATATAACAATAAATTTATTATTATTTAAACATTTTTAATAATTTAAATTATTCCGATTGTTCATTCTCTTATTAAGCATGAATATTTTGTAAAAATAATACCGATTTTAGGTATTGAACTTCTTTACTATACTCAGATCACAATTAAGAAATTTATATTAAAATGGTTATAAATGCTCACATGCTTAAATAGACAAATAATTTTTCTTATTTTAATAATTATCAAGTTATCCAATGATATAAAATTGCTCATTAAAACAAATCATTTTGGCAACTATGTTTAAATATTTTGCACAAATCTTTGAGTATTTGGTTAAATTATTAAATTTAATTCATACTAGAAAAGATATACAATAAGGATTAAAGAATAGGTTATTGATTTTTAAATTATTACTAAATTCAAATTTAATATTAAATTTAAAAAAAAACTCCCGAGAAAAATGTATCACTTTAAACTTCTTTCAGCTTAATTATTACTGCAAGAACAACTTGTTTACCAAAGGTATCTATTTGAATAATTGTAAATGATTGAATTAACATATTTGAGTAATATTTAAGAATTAATTATTTTAACTAATATAAAAATTAAATATAATAACACTAGTAAAATGAATTAAATATTTTGTTTCGAATAGAGTTGGAAGGTGCGTTTTTAAAGAACCTTTTAATTCTGAGTATAAATACGTAAAAAGTATTTTTTCTACATTTTTTAACATGATTTTTTTAAACATACATATTGATTGTGAGAAAAGTGCTGATTACTTATTCATTATATATAAAATGTAGAAATTGTTGATTTTCTTCGGTGTTTTACATGTGAAAAAATTTCTTTCCAGTATCAACAAGCATTTTTACACATCACTAATAAACAAATAATTTTACATACTATATTTCTAATCCCGTGTGTTTTTTTTTTTTTTTTTTTTTTTTTTTTTTTTTGCTGACATACATATATTTCTAATTATAAATATTTTTTCCGGGTGACACATATCTTTTGTGGTGTAAACATTTCTCTTATTCACCACTGTAAGAGTAGAATTATCAGGAAAAAATCTAATTGTTTTAAATATAGAAAAATACTATAACTTAACTACGAACTTTCTAAGTACTATAACTTTTTTTAAATACAAATATGGGTCGCATAATACCCTTCCTTATCTTTGCATGGATATACTAATTTATTTACAATATTATTTCAGTATTGCATTTTTATTTCGTAAAGAAATAGTTTTTACAGGTCTTCATGGTTCAATTAACAAACCGGCAAAATATGTTTTGTAAATTAAAGATTTTATGGTACTTACGTACTAGCGTCACTGAAAAAAATTTAATTCCCAATTTAAATGCAAAATAAGTAAAACATGATATTGCATCAATATTTTTAAACTGGTAACTAAGGAATATTTCTGAAAATTAAAACTTCATATCATCTCATTCATTAAAGAAATTGAATATGAAAATTGTCTGCAGTGAAACAAATATATAATAAACAATATTATTTATGAACTCACAGAAGACAACAGCTTCATTTACTTTCGTATAGCTTACAAATGAAAATAATTTTTTCTAATCATCCAAAGAAAACTCTGCTTTTGTCTATTAGATTAATGCAGTTTTTGAGAAGTTCCAGTTTTATTCATTATAAGTGAAAATGTAAGAGATTGATACAGTTAAAGAATTTTTCTGTCAAGACATATAATAAAACACTGGGTAGTGTAATTCACAAACTACCTAAGACCATGTAAGGATTTGAATATCTACTTGGAAATTGTCTTCCGGGATGACATTTTTTTAAATATTGGGTCATATTCGCAATGGTGAAAATCTTAAAAACTCAAATGTGTTCACTTTGATAGACTTGCATACAAAAGGCAGCAGATTTATAAGCAAAAAGGCATGCCCGTTTTTCAGCAATGAATGTAATTGACACCTGGGATTTTTCTCTGAAAAATGTCTCATGTAGAGGTAAGATTGAACATAGGCATATTTCTTTGTCTTTTTGTATTCTCCTTAATGTCATAAAGTTTTTAGTTCCTTGTGTCTCAATAATACAAGAAAAAAAATAAAATAAAATTTAACATCCAAGCTAGGGAGTTATTAATAATGAAGTGATATCTAAATTATTGTCAGTACATATGCCAACAAAACTGTTCTCATTACATTTTTTCTTACACGATTTTCATATACTTCTTTTACATTCCTTACAAAAGCTAAGAGAGAAACAATTTTATTTCCATACTAAAAGGCTATTTTCGAAGCTAGTATACGAAAAGTGTATTGTCTTCATTCATTTGTTTTAGGATTTTGTGTGTTCTAATCCTAATCCTCAATCAAATGCTGTTGAACAGTAAAAAATACATTTAATCACTTAAATATTATTACATACATTTAAGCACATTGCATCAACAAAGATTACAGCAATACATTAAATATTTTCTACAAGAATTACACTCTAAACTCCTCTTAAAACTCTTTTGGATCATTATGAAAAGACAATGTTTAATGCCCTTCAATAGTTGCACCTTACAGTTAAAAACCAAAAAGATTGGTTTCAATTTTGTACTATTTCACGTCGCAAGCAAGGTTATTTAATTTATCATGAATTTAAGAAATTTAGTTTACAAACTTTTGCTTCAAAAACAGTACTCCATAGTTCATTAATTTAAGCATTGATATCTTTCTCATGTTTAACGTTACCTTCAGAAGTTAGATTGACTTTAGGGCATAGTACACAATTAACTTTTTATTGTGAGATACAATCTTACAGAAAATATTGTTATTGGATATTTTAACGTATACATGGTTGTGTTACTCACACTTTTTATTTTTGTCACGAATAACAAATTATCATGAATAATTCTCAGGCTGAATACCAAGCTATCGATATGATATAAAGCTCTGACTAAAAATAAAAATCCTATTAGACAGACATTCGGCACTTAAGAAATAGTAATTACGATAAGTCCAAAGTTCTTATTAAGACGCCTTACTCTGCTGTGAAAAAATAATATATAACTTTCTTCAATTGGGCATGTTAAATATCACCATGCTTTTTTAAATGTAAAATGCAACCAAACATAAATTATCTGGATGATTAATTTCTTGATGTATTGACTAATGAAATATAGAACAGAATACAGCTTCATTTGAATGTTAAGTGATATTCTGTTCAATAATAAATCATTTACAAAGCAGAAGAGATTTGATTTATGCATCAACGTATTTCCATGTGAGATCACATTCTATTTACAGTTTGTTGTTTTACATGTAAATTCGTCACCTGTATAAAACAGCATAGTCTATGTTTCTATATTATATAAATATGCATACATGAAGTAAACTTTTCATTTATATGTAAAATATTACGTAATATACCTGAATATTTCTCTAAGTAACCCCCAAGTAAATTATAAGAGAAAATGAACTTGCTTAAAAATTGTGAGTTTCAGAAAAACTCTGTTTACATATTTAAATACAGTATATGAAGTTACATTGAAATTAAAATACAGGTATGCATACATTATATTGGAAAAGAGGTCAATAATTAGGCCTAAGTGACCCCAACTTATTCCAGCCAATCGAAATTGAATAGTCTTCTGTAGTTGTTACTTTTATTTGACATCTGTAGAGTCTTGCATTAAATATTATTTCATTTGTGATTTTTTTCCTATTTAAACTGAAATTTTTTGTCATAAAATAATTATTCTTTGAATTTTAATACGGAATTTATAAAAAACAATGTTACGAAAATATAAAAGAACAATATAAAATATTTACATATATGAAACATCTTGCGACTCAAATATTGTTTTTATTGAATTCTGATATTATTCTGATTATTTTTGATTTTATATCTTTAATCTACATAATTTTAAAACACCTCTGCATTAAAACTATTTTCCTTATTTTTATTACCATTTGCAATATAAAACTTATATTTATTTTTTAAAATTCTTAACATTTTTTGAAAACTTATAAATATGAAAATATAAAATATTAAATTAATAATTTTTCATTTTTTAGTTTATTTAGAGATATTTTTATCAGAAAAATTCAGAAATAAGAATATCCTGAGATTCATTTTGAAGAATATTTATTTATATTATTCATAATGTGGCTTGATATTAAAAAAAAAATCTGACTTAAAAATTTTCAAGAAATAACTGTACTTTCAATATTTCCTGAGATAAATGAGTCAAAACTATGCATTAGTACGCACAGACTTATTTAAAAGCAAACCCAATTTTTCAAATATTGTAAAAGATATTTTAATCTTTTTAGATACCTTATTTTTTTAAATTTTACAACTGATTTTGATTTCGTAGAGGAAAGACTATTTGAGGTCGATAAAATAATACATTAATAGGGTATTTAACAAAATTTAATGGGAAATTTACTCTTGCGTGTGAGTTTTTTGATTTCCATTTTTTATATGAATTTTTCATGATCAGCATTTATTGATGAAGTTATTTTAGTTCTATAGTTTCAATGCTAAGGAATGAATTTTGATGTAAAATAATTTATTTTTTTTACATTTTAATAAAAATTTTTTGTATTGCATTGCTTTTCTTAAAGCTATACAATTTTCGTATTAAATATCATTATATGCAACAAACAGCTTTCACTTCAAGTAAGAAATAACATATTATACTGAAGGTCTTTTTTTTTTTAAAGCATTTGAATATTTGTTATATGTTATATTTTTACTGTAGACAACAACCCGAATATAAAAGTCATAAGAGAAAAAAGCCTAAAATAACTAAACACATATTTTAACTGGTGTGCATACAGAAAAACAAAATTCATCTCTATTTGTTCAACTCTGTTTGCGAAATAGAGACATTATCTTCTGTCTCATCGTTGCGTGATGAAACGGGAAGTCCTATCACCACGACACAAAGGGCTCACTTCATAGAAATTAAATAGTCTGTGTAATCTCTATTTATAACTATGTTTTTTATTAAATCATTCTTCTACGATCAGTTGATGAAAGCTGATTTAATTTCAAAACCCCACCAAACATAAAAAAAAATTGTATTGTTATTCAAGGTAATCTAAAATTTTTGACTAAAATCTTTGGAATTTGCTGAGCCCTTTTACTGCCGTATTAAATGAAATACATATAAATTAGAATTCCTAAATGGTTCATTAATTTTTCTTAATAAAAACAGATGAGTAAAGTTATCATTATTTAACAGCATTACGAATGTTAAAAAATATACAAGAATTCAAATAGCGTCCTTAATTTTAATAACACGTCTGCTTAACATATTGATTACTAAAATTTTGGAATAAAAACCATTCAGTTCTATAATAAGTAAGTTTATAGAAAATGAAATAAACTAAGATTTTTTATCTTTAAAATAGGATGATAATATCTTAGTTCAGTAAACATATTTTTTTTATTAAATTTGGATTTCTTTAGAAAATAATTGTAAACCCAAACTAAAAAGAACCACATACATATAAAAATAGCTTTGCTTATGATACTGATATCGTAAAAATGAAGCTTAGAATAAAATGTATCTTTTTTCAATTAGTGGAAATGTTTCTTAGAACTTTTTATTATAGATTTTTATATAAAGTCATATAAATTAAATTCGTTTCATGAGAATTGTTACGTAAACTTGTATTGTAACCAATTAACTTTTAAAATTTATTTTTTAAAATTGTATAGCGCATGTTTAGTGTTATCCAAAATATTAATATTTTTTAAAAATTTTAAACCTACTTTACTTAACTCTCCATTGTCGTCGTGTGAAATGACTTAACCCTGAGAAAATAGATGGGTATATTTTTATTGCACTATAAATTTAAGAGTTTCCTTTTTTCCTTTCAAACTAAGCTGTAATATTCTAAAGGAAAGGATGTAATAAAAACTGGCACAAGGTGCCAAGTGCAATAAAGGAATAAATTCTTCCTTTTGGAATGGATGGATGATATGAGAAAATTGCAAGAAAAATTTATGTCTTATGATATGTTTTATTTGTATATCTGACCAGTTGAGGGGGGGAGAGATTTCTGACCTATCCCATAGAAGTGTAGGAGATAGTATATAACTTTGGAAAACCATTGGTGTAAAGAAGAGAAACTAAGACGATAGTTGAGAACTGCATCTAAAGATGGAGAAGTCCCTCACACACAGAAGCCCCAGAGAAGCCCGACATAGAAAAGGAGTCCACAATTGTGAACTGTGTCCTCAATGAGTGTAATAAGAAGCTAAAAAGATGTTAGTTGTAAACAAAGTATAACTGCCCTGTCTAGTAGGAGCGTTGCCTCGACTGTCCTGAATGGAGCTGAAGATATCCGACAAATAGACAAGTATAAGAAGAGATGATAAAGTCTGAGGAGAGATAGCAGAGAAAAAGGGAAAAGCTCATGAGCAATGAGCAAGGCAAGCGAGATCCTGAGCCGGTAATTCCATATGAGAGACACCAAACTGCTACTTCTAAAAGGGGTGGGTCTGATCTCTCTTTCCTTGTCCACCTGGTCACACTCAGTTATGATATATTAATGTGTAAATGTCATAAAACAAATAATAATGTTAGAATTTCAATCATTTAATCAAGAATGTTTCAACTGTAAATGTAAATTTGTCTTATCATTAAGTTACTAAAATAAATTATTAACTTTTATTGAATTTTTTGTTTTGAATTTACCTCTGTCATTCAATTATTCAGAACGAATCTGAGTTTCCTCGGGATTTTCTGAAATTACCGTTTTTACTCCAACATCCGTATAAATAGCGAGGAGGAATTCGTAAATGTTTTGAATTTTATTGATGATTCTGATTATTTATTGCATTTAAAGTTATAGCAAGTGAATCCTTCTAACCAAGAAAATAAAGTTAAGCCGGTGAAAAAGGAAAAAAGAAAAACCCCAGTTGTCGAATGATAGTTAATTATTTGTAAAAGAACTATTTTGAAAATAATGATTATTCCAAATTATTATAGCATTAAAATCTTGTATTAGCAATTTCAATTTGCAAATAAAAATGATAAAATGCATTTCGTGAATGATTTAAAATTTAATTTTTGTCATAAACGTACAGATGGAAAAGTTTTCGCAGTTTTATAACAATGTGTATGTAAGATATTCCTTTTATCCTTTATGTTAATGATAAATTTCATTTTATCATTGAGAAAATTGACAAAATGTTTTCTATAAAATATCTTCATAAAACAAAGAATAAATATAATTTTTGATTTTAGAATTATTATTGCTAATTATCTTTTTAATATCGTAAATTTAAAAAAAATAATGTTTGAAAAATGTTAATTATGAAGATATTTTGGTAGCAATCCTAATAAATGATTAATTTCAAATCCAAATTATGCTGGTTCAATGTTATTATTATTGTGTACACAAAAGTCCCAAAAATTTAGTAATAGAAGCAGAATTATTAAAAACAGGAACATTTGATAAAAGAAACAGTTATTGTTACACTAATATAGATGAATTCTTGTTAATGTTGAATTGTACATTACTGTCAACATGAACAAAAAATCAATACCTTGAACGTTTCTAGAAGTTTTGTATGTAAAAATGGTAAGCCTAAATTAATGTGAGAAACTTAGAACCCTCTAGTGAATAATGTATTCAACGGAACATAGCAACATTCTGTTAAATACCCAGACGTCCATGACATTACTATTTTTTAAAATTTAGTTTCAAATTTTAACTTAATGGGTTATGTTGTGTCTGAAAAGTATGAGAATAGTAGTGAAAATCATAAATGAGTACATACCATGCGATACAGTACTCATATATCTTGTTCAATGATCATGAAATTCTTAGGAAGAATTCCTACAGTTGAGAGTAACAAGAATTGAGATAAAGAAACCTTAATGTCTTTTTCCAACGGCGGACTCTAGGATGACGAACTCTATGCCACAACAAGGTCAGAAACTGCTATTCATTTGTCGTTACCCAGTGGGTACCTGTGAACCAAGTCACGGAGGCAGTAGCGTTGCCAGTGCCATACCATCACAAACATGTTTAAAGGCTGGGCCACATTCATATATCATCACATCAGAAAGGACAGAGAATCACAGAGATAACAGAGAAAGAAAGCAATATCACTGCCCGAACCTGGATTCGAACTGGGGACCCTCAGCTCAATCATCAGGAACGCTAACCACTCAACCATCGGTCGGCGAAAACCTTAATGAACCGCGTATGAGAACATGCACGGTTAATAATTCTTCTATTAAAGGAATATTCTCTTGATAAATATTGAAGCAAAAACCGATTTTGGGTGGTGTAATATCCAACATGAAATTCGAAGAATTTTCATAGGAGTATAGAAAGAATATTTCACTGATTCACTTGGTAGGAGTTCTCTGTAAATGCAAATAGAACTAATATTATAACATGCAACTACGAAATTTTCATTATTTGAGAGATTTCTGAATATGAAACATTTTGTTAGCGTAAAACTTGATTATTGGTGCATGAGTTTGCACGAAATTGTGTCGTAGAGCCCCGTTTTTACAATAATAAAACAAATTTTCTCTTACAACATTTCAATTTTCCAATTTACTGACATGGAATTTATTAATTTATCAATAATTTGGATGCTGCTTAATTATATGTTTGTTTTATTTCGATATTTTGAATTTACACTTTAGTTATTTTTAAAATAATTCACATTAAGCAATTTTATTCCTTATTCGTAAGCAAGAATATGTATCAACAGTGTAAATACTGAAGTTTTAAGTGCATATTTAAATGCATTGAGTAATCTATATTTATGGATTATGAAAATAAATTAGTACAAAAATTAAACTTATTTCTAATCACAAAATAATGCCCTTTCTTTGATAGAAGTATTATTATTTTACAAACATATTCCTTAATTCCTTAGTTTACGAATCATTGGCACGAAACAGTTTTCCTTTGATCTAAAGCTAATGAGAGAAACTACAAGATAAGTACTCTGTGTCTAAAATCGTTAACTGCGAAAAGCTTTTCGTAAAATGTTTGTAAATTAAATTCCCAGGGGAAATTTGAGTGGAATACTAATAATTAATCATATTATCCAAGTTTACAGATGAAGATTATCAGAGTTAACATTGTTTAATATTGTCCTTTAAAATGATTTGTTGATGTTATAATTATCAATACAGAAAATTTTAATTTTAAAAATTTGTTAATATCCAATGAAAATTTAGATTAAATTTGTAGAAGTATTAAAAAAAATGAAGGAGGAGTGAAGAAAGAAAATTTTCTGTAAAATAAATATTTCGTATTAGTATTTTCGTCAAAAATAAATTTTTCGTGTCGTTCTCTGTTTTTTTTATGTGAAAGGACAAAAATCGAGTTGCTGCAATTTTCCTGATCTTACAGCTGATTTTAAAATTTGTGTTATTTTGGTGAAACTTTTTTAAATTTAAGTAATTTAGATTGATAATTATTCTTTTATTTTGCATTTTATTATTTTTATTTTCTTTTATTCCTCCTAGTATTATCATTATTTATTAGCTTTTTAAACATCTTTAAATTATTTTCTTTTCCTATTTTATATATACTGCAAATTCATTTATGTATGCCATTATTTTTATTTCTATATTGTTTTAAATTTTTTTTTGTTTTCTCTTTTTTCTGTTTACTTTCGGTCTTTTTGACTAGCATTTCTTTATAAAAGTGTGCGAACTGTCATTTACTATGTTTTTATTTTCCAGTATGTCCACTATGTTACTAGAAATCAATACTACATATCGCATTCCTCCAACAAATTCAATAAAACGTTGAAATTTGAAATGGGTTGAATGTTAGAAATATTGGGCTTTTATTTCTATCTTTTTAACACAGCAAACGTTAAATTTTTGGGGAATCACACGTCTTAAACTTAAAATGTTTTGACTAAAATAAATTGTTAATAAACAAGTGATTATAATTATTCAAAACATATCATAAACTGTGAAATAGGTACTTAAGTAAAGACATTTTCCTAAATTTTTAACATTAGATCAAATATACCATTTTTTTGTCATCCATACCAAATTTCACATAATAGGAATAAATGTTTTATGGAAATAAGCTAGTTAAGGACATAAAATAGTCAAAATATATTGGAATACTAAACATGTTCCAGAAATTCTGTAATGTCATAGGATTCAAATAATAAATTTTGTATATAGTATATCATATAATACACATAATATATTATGTATATCATATAATATGTTATGTAAATTAATAAGTCATCTTTAATGGATTGCTTTAATCTTTATTGGATTCACACAACCTTCAAATTAAAGATATATATTTAGCTATAAAAAGTTAATGAATTATCTTTAAATATAATATTTAAAGACAATTTCAAAAAGTGAAGCAAACTTTAAGAAGCACTATGAAATTTCTCAAAGTTTAAATATTAATATGTTTAAACCATAGCAAATATAAAAATAATGTCTTCAGTTGTAGCTTATTTCATTTTGAATTCATCAAATTCGATCTGTATTCATAATTTTCTTGCAGTAAAATTTTTAATTAAATAAATAACTTAATAAATATTTGAAAGTGAAATGTTTTAGAATATTACATTTGATTATTTGAAACGATAATAAACATTGTTATAAAAACGGTCTATTTTTAAACAAAAACCGACCATTGAAGGAAAAAATACAAAAACATACATCATATATCTTTTCCAGTGCTGAAATTTATTGTGAGCAAAATTTACTCTATTAAAGAAATATAAATTTTACCAAGAATTTAGAGAATTAGTTTTTAAGAGTTCAGAAAATTATTTTATTGTTGAATATGCGTAAAAAACCATTAACAATAAATAATTTTATTCGTTATTAAAATCGATGAGCCTCTTTGAGACTATGCATATATGTCAAATAAAACAGAACATGAAAGTATGCAATATCTCAGTCATTTTGATGAAAGTTGTGCAAGTGTTTATTCTGATGAATGAGACTAAATGTTCACAGCTTGAACACTTTTTAAACAGAATACATTTGAATGATGTAAAAATATATATGCGCATTTTTTACCGTTAAATAATTAACTTACTAAAAATATTTCCAAAGCAAAATTTTAATATTCAAGCAGTACTGAAAATATTTCAATAGCAAAATTTTAATATCCAAGCAGTAAAAAAAATTTAATTGATTTTTATATGGATTAAAATTGTTCAACTGTATTCTGTATTCTCATGAAATTATAATCTTACTGTCCTTTCTTGTAGGGTTGTAAGGTAATTAGATGATATAAAATTATAAAAAAAATAGCTAAGACTTAATCTTCTGGAAAAGGATAATACTTAAGTATCATTACCTGATTCCAAAAATCTAAAGTTAAATATAAAGAAAGTAATCATATATTTGCTTATTGAATAAAAGAGAAGAAAGCTTAAAAATGCAAATTGCTTTTTAAGATTATTTTTTTTATACATTTTCAGAAATGTTTTACAATATTTTCTTAAGCACTTTTTTATTCATGTAAAAATCAAATAAAAATAAAAATAATTAGCTAGACAGCTTTGATAAAAATATACGGGTATTAAAACACATGTTGTTTTGAAGCTTTTATAATTTAGTTAAAAAAATTATTGTTGGAAAAAATAGCTTACTAATTTTGCCCTTTTTTCAAGATCGGAAATATAAAAAGTTAAAAAGTAAGAAAGATGGAGAGTATGAAAAATAAAATATTTAAGCTATTTACAGTAATTAGTAATCTTATGGAAATTACTAATTAATGTAATACACAAGGTATCTTTTATTATTTTCAATTTTTTACCTTCGTGCAATTATTTATTAATATATGGAAACAGCAAAAGAAAATCCAAAACATGTATTTAATAAGGAAATTATGAACTCATTTTGTAAACAAAAAAATCTTTGAATATTTCAAAAAAGAATTTAATCTTTGATACAGTGGTTATAATGCACTTAATATTAATTTTTATATGTGAACCTAATACTAATTCATTTTAAATTAATTTTATTTAGTAACATAATTATTACATTAATGTAAATGCTTCTTTTACGAATTTTATAATATTATAATTAATTATAATGTTTTAATTATTGTTTACTGGATCAAAAACTGGGTAAAATGTATCGTTCTAGAAACAAATTATTTAATTGTTTAAGTCTAGTATAACTTAAAGTAAAAAAAAATGAGCAATATATATATATATATACCTACCTCGAAAGATTTCCTATAAACATTCTTGTCTTGGGATGTCTCACATAAGAAAATTTCTAAGTAAAATTGATGTTTCTTTCATGAAATGAAACAAGCAATTTCTTTACGAGACATGAAAATTAGATAATGGTTTTCGCATAGTTTATTTTCGATAAAAGCTCCATGTAATAAAATATGCTCTTCCATGATTTTTCAAAGATTTTACGTGAATGAGAAAACTGACAAGTGTAAATATGTTGCATCATATCCAAGAAGTGCTTAACATCTCAACTCACCAAATGGGGAATCAGTCTTATACTTTTTGTATTAATGATTAAAAATATCTTTAAAAGTTAATAAAAATATTCATCAATTCAAAAACAATTCTTTTATAATAAGTCATGCAAATAAAATAAAAAAATATTGTGACTTATAAATATGGAAAATTTATTAATAATGAATCAGTTTGAATTTTCAAATTAAAGTATTTTGGTTATTTTCTTTACGATTTTCTTTTGTAAATGTAATGTGAACTAATAGGGGTCCAATTTTTAAAGATGATTCAAATTTGACATGGCATGCATAGGCTTGTACATTCTATAAATAAATAATCAAAACTTTCACATGTAAATAGAAGTTTTATGAAAAATTTTACGGATTAAGTGGATTGCACATTTACTCTCAGATTACACACATGCACACACACACATATTGCAAGGTATACACATTTCTATATCGCCCATACTTTTCATTCTCTAATATTTAATTGTTTTTAAATTATAATTATATTCATCAAATATATTTTTCATCATTTAAAAGAGATTTATATTTTAAAAAAGTAACTTATTAAAGTGATCATAATCTTATATATTTATATTTATAGAAATATTACTTACTGAATCATAAAATTATCATCAGTTAAGAAATATCAAATGAGAAAGGTAAATAAAGTGAATATAAAAGAGCAATTTAATTTGATTATCAAAATATTTGTTAAAGCTAATCAGAAATAACCCATATTAATTCATTATTGAGCAAAATGTAATTCGGAAATTATGATGTATTTATTACGATAAACTAAAACTTATTGTGTATTTAAAAGTATCTTGTACTTTACGTAATTTATGTTTAGTTGAAATAAATATAAGTTTATTTAGATTAAAACTAAAGTAACTTTAATTATTTGTGAACTATGCACACATTCTCATTTAAATTGCAGTATGTGGTACTATGAGACTGTTAGCAACAATATTTAAAAAATCCAATGTTTTAAAGTAAATTTTACATTACATTAATAACATAAATTTAAAATATAAATAAAAAGATAATTTTTTCATTTTTTTTGTGCAAAACTCAGAATGAAATTGGTAATGTGGGAAAAGAAAGCAAGCTAAATGAAATATGTATGCCAAATTGACAGTATGCATTTTTGATTATATATCTAAATGTTTCGTTAAATAAATTGATTACAAATAGATTTTTTGAAATTAACATTTACACAAACATCAAAATAAGCATTTAAATTTGAATGAAAAGAAGAATTGAAGGTAGCTAAGCGTGTAAGTTAATTTTTTTTTTATAAAATTTAATATTTTAATAAATCAAATGAACTGTGACTTTCAATGTACAAAATTGATTTCAGTTGGCTACAATAATATCTCTAAATTATAATATTTTAAATAAATGACAAAATAATTTACATATTTTGGTTTTTCTCATTTGTTTACAAATAGTCTATGCATTTTAAATCTAAATTGAAGCAATTTTTTATGAAACGTAATAACGATACATTAATTTTAAGTAATGTATTAAATATGTCTGAAATCTTATCTAAAGCCATATAAAAAGCTACACATTCTTTCCGTAAAATATTTGCCTTTTTGATTTTAATTAAAATAACTATATAAAATATTTGCTATTAAAGTTTATTTATTGCCAGCCAACTTATCTAGTGGTCAGCATGCCTGACTACGGATAGGGAGGTCCTGGGTCCGAATCCCGGTTCAGGCATGGATGTACTTTCTCCCTCTCTATCCTGTCTTTGTCCTTTCCTTGTGTGTGTGAAGGAAGTAAGAATGATACCTACCCTATAAACCTACCCTATGGCATGTGTGAAGGTGCGATGGTGGCCCACCCCCTGTGGTGCATCCGGGGCAACACTTCGGTGGCTAAGAGGTTGCTGTGTCTGGCCGGTTCTTTGGTATCAGGGAACAATAGACTAATAGACTCTGTTGCAGATGTAACTGTCTACAATCTACCATTGGAAAAAAAGTTTATAACATATAACATAAAAATACATAAAAATTACTCTAAAGTGCTTAAATAGGTTATTTATATTAAGATGTTTAGATTTATTTATAACTATTTTCTAAATTATAAGTGTATTTGAAAATCAAATTGAGTTATTGGATATATATATATGAAAAAATACATAAAATATTAATGAATTACACGACATGTATTTTATACAGATTTTAATAAAAGTAATTTAAATAAACTAGATATTTGTTTAAAATTACATTAACATATTCAAGTAGTTGAACACATTTTGTTCATTTAATTTAACTACATTTATTAATTTTAGAGAAATTTTTATCATGCAAATCGATCATGTGAAAGTTTATTAGAATTTAATATAAAACTTTCTTGCACAACAGTGACGGATTTCACTTACTTCATGTGACATCTAATTCATCATATTTTTCGATAAAATTTTTTTATCCATTATACTGGCTGAAAATATAATCCGAAATAAATATGAGAAATTTAAGTAAAATGGTTTTCGAAATATGGAAAATATATGTCAGAAATTTTCTATAATATTATGTCAGATGATAGACACTTTGCTTCAAATAACGTAGATTTTCTCCATCTTAATATAAAATATAAAGCATATTTTGCTCTTCCTTATATGTTATTTTTCAACAATATGTTAAAAATCACGTTGATAAAACAATATTTAAATGTATTAATTTTTTACAAGGGAATATTCTATTTAATAGTTAATTTTTGGCTGTTAATGGGAATGAATTGAAAAGTTTGATAATAAAGTTTATATCTTTGATATTTAATTATATTTCTATATTTAATCAATATTATAGCAGTAGCAATTATTATATTTTTGAATAATAGTAAATTGTTTCATATGTGCTATAAATCTGTTTTTTTTTTTTTACATATATTTGGTTTTGTGTTTCAAGACTTTATACCTGAAACTGTATAATTTTTCAGAGTTTAACATATAACTCTAAACTATTTCAAAGTCAATTACGTTGAAAAAATCAATACATTAAAAATATATCAAGGGTATTAGGTGAAACGTGCAAAACTATTATTGATAGTAATTATATGGTAACAAAGATATTATATAGAAAATATTTATCACCATTGAACAGAAGACAAAGAATTATGTCTGGAAAATAGTTTAATACATCTATCTTTTCTGGGACATTTGATCTATTAAAAAGTAATTTTTAATCTTTGTGATAAAAGAGAAAATATGAAAGAAAGACATGACCCGAAAAAATCTTATATGTAATAGATTGAGATTAAACGTAGGGTTATTATTTATATAATATGTATCTATAATGAGAAAGTTTAATCTTAGAAGACTTCTAAATAGACATATTTTAAACAATAGAGCCATTATAATATAGCTGACTTCCTTAATTTCAGTTTCTTAGAAATTGTAACAGTAGGTATATCTATTAGTCTTTAAAATGTATTCATAGAGACAAAAGTGATTTCCATAATTTTTATAATTTTATACTGTACTACTTGTACCATAAAAAAATACAAATGAACATGTACTTAACTCAACTATTATTCCAGTTATTTTTTTTTTCGGATACATTTTCAAATGTTATGAATGAAGTACTGAATCTATCAAATCATATTCCTATTTTTATTGATATTTGAATTTTGCAACTTTTAACATTAGGTTTTTATAGTTTATCGACTTTAATTGATATGTATTTATCATTTCCATTTTTTAGTTAATGAAATGATTTATGTAATTTCAAAATTATTTTATTGTGTAAGAAAGGAATTGTGGGCAAACATTGGAAACACAATGCTAGGTGTTCTTTTTCAAACAAAGGTAAACCACAAACTGCTGCTATTTATCCACGAAAAAAGAAAGAATTCTAACTATACTAACTAACTTAACTAACAAGAATACATTCTTTTCATAATGCTTGGACTTGAAGATTAAGTATTCGAACGTATCTTGGATCGTTTCTTTTTCATTTAAAATCTACTGCGGCCTTTTTGATATTTCTATTTTGCCAGAAAGTTCTGTAAACTAATATAAGAACATAACGCAAAATTAAATATTCCTTATTTATCTGAAAATTTTTAACTAAGTTTTACATAGAATTGTAGTTTTACATAATTTTATAACTTTATTTTATAACATTTTTATAACTTCGCAAATAAAGTTTTGAAAAAAGAGTTTTTAAAAAATATATTTACCAATTTTACATAATAAGAATACATAATAATTACATAATAAATAACAGACAAAACTAAAATAATAAAAATTTTGAATTAACAAAACTATCATAAAATTTTTACTCTTCACTATAATTTAAATATAAATAATTTAACTTAATAAATGCACATTCTATGTCTTTAAAGTCTTGATTAAAATGAATACTGAATTATATAAACATATGAATTATAGTTACATTAAAAAATAATTGTGTGTTAGTTATATTATTGATTCGAAATACTTTTGCTTTCATTTTATGAAAAAAAATATTTGGTATTGATAAATAGGGAATCGTTATCATATCACTTTGAAAAATTTTAAATTAATTTAAGTTTGCAAAATTTTGCATAGTTTATTTATTTGTTGCAGTATTAATTAGATTTTTCACTCATTAAAAATGAATTAGTAAATGTGTTATGCTATATTTTTAGATATATGTCAATAAAATTTATCCAATATTTGTAAAACACCCTCTAAAAACATTAATGCCTAAACGAAATTATTTTATCTCTCCTAAAATAAGTTAATTTATATATATATATATATATATATATATATATATATATATATATATATATATATATATATATATATATATATATATATATATATATATATATATATATATATATATATATATATATATATATATATATATATATATATATATATATATATATATATATATTTCTGATGATAAATAACAATCCTTTCAAAAAATTTAACATTTGTTACAGTAATTGGTATCTAATTTTGTTTCAATTTAAAGGGGGGTAATCAAAATTAATTTATTTAATATTAAAAATTTTTGCTGTAAAAAAGTACTTAAGAGATGTTGAAGACTTACTATTTTCATTATATCTAGTTAAAATATTGACTTAAGTTTTGTAAAATTTATAAATAATAATGAAGTTTGACGTTATTCACATAAGAAATAGATGATTGTAATTGGAGTTTAAAATAGATGAGATTATATTGTTATAAGCTGTATGATTTTAAGTCTTATAAAAGTATTTTAAAATAGAATAATTTTAAGGTTGTTTATAAATTTACTTTGATTAAATTTCTTATAAACAAAACTAAATGAAAATACTTTTAAGCATTGCTTATTTTTTATTAAAGTTTTGAAAATACTCAAATTATTATTTTCGACAAAGATAAATATTTAGAATAATTTGATAAAGAAAAATACAGAAATTGTTTAAAGGGTACTAAAATGATGCACATATTTACTTATCTAAATGTAGGAGTAGACACGCACTCCTATATACTTACGATAGCATTTGCAATTACCCAAGAGAGTTTATTCATTTTTCACTGTAAATAAAATTTGCAGTTCACTTGAATAAATATAGACGCATCATTTGCTAAGCAAACAACGAAAAACATATCGTTAATTTATAACACGTGAAGGCAATAAATTAATAATTTTGTTGCGTTTCAAATTAAGAGAGAAATTTATTTTATGCACGTAGTAGAAATTGTAATCCAAATCCGTTGCGCATTAATATTGACATTTTTTATTTACTCAGAATTGATGATAGTTCGTATTGCTAAAATATCTAAATGAATTTGAAAAAGTAAATATAGTGTGAAGTGTAATATGAAATAAAATGTTTCAGCTTCCCAAAAGATGTTATGTTATTTTCAGATAAAATGATTAATAAAAATTTCAATGCTATTTAATTAAAATTTCAGTATTTGAATAAAAAAGCAATATGAAAATTTTTACAGTATATAATTAATCTCAAATTTCTTCAGGAAAATTAAAAATAAATAAATAAAAATGACTGAATTAATTTAATATGTAAATATCAATTTCAACCTAGTACAATTCTCGTAAACACAATTAGAGTTTGAAATATATTTAATTAATATTATGTACTGTATTAGTAGCAAATACATGTTCTCGTGGAAATAAACCAATATTATAGGAGAAATATGGTAAAGACATTTATAACATTCAATTGCAATCAATTAATGAAAGTTTTTTCAGATAAAATTCTATTTCAGAAAAATAATGTTTTGGAAGTATAATTTTTAAAAATTTGTTTATATTATTATATATTTTAATTGTAATGTAGTAAAACAATATTTCTTATTTGTATTAAAGTTTCATTAATTTCTACAGGTGAAATAATTATTATGATTTTGAATTGTAATTTTTGTTATTTATTAATAAAATATTTCTTAAAAAGCTGTCAGAAAATGTTTTGATTTGAAAATTATATCTGTGATTTTTACTAGCTAAATAGCAAATTAGAGTTTACTTTAAATTTGGGATGAGATTTCAGATTTTACCACAATAGAGATTTTTGTCATTATTATAGTATTTACAGATAAGTTAACAGTAACTGATTGTGAAATTTTTGAATAATAAATGTTTTCCTGTCTACTCGATTCAAACTTATTTTTATATTTTTAACTATATAAATTTTTAACTAGAATCTTTTTGTCGAGTATTTCACTTAACTAGTTAAAATATAGAATGACCATCTTTTGTTAGGTATGAATTTTTGTATTTTGTTAATTATGAAAGTTTTTTCTTAATTAACGATTTTTTTCAATTTGAACACTAGGTACAATGAATCAGAATAAAGAATAGAGATTTTAAAGCTGAAATAATTTTTACTTTGCAAATTAAGATTGTTTATAGAAAAAAAAACGATGTTTGATATTTTCCATCAATGATATATAATCTTAATTTAACTTTGCTCAAAATACTGTTATGTAATATGTAAGAGCAATATATTTTAGGAACTGAAAAATTTATAAATATTTTTACTTTATTCCAAAATTATGTTGTGAGTATATATGCTGTGGAGAAGCATAACGGCTTTTTTTTGCAGCACACTGGTTACGCATAGATTACTATTTTAAAACGCAAGCAAGAAAAAAAATACACACATACATTTATATATATATATATATTTATATATATATATATATATATATATATATATACATACATACATATATATATATATATATGTATATATATATATATATATATATATATATATATATATATATATACATACATACATATATATATATATATATATATATATATATATATATATATATATATTGACATATATATGCAATGGTGGGTGGGTGGGTGGGGTGGTCCGTTAACGAACATAATACATTACAAGAATTTGTTCGATCATTAATCGAATTGTTGGTTAACCAAACGTTAATGTACCATAGATTTTTTTGTGAGATTGATTAATTCGTTCTAAAGATCCTAAAAATTAAAGTAAATCAGGATGTATAATTTCTAAATAAGTTTATTTAAAATTAATACATACGCAATACGTATATTTTTGCATATGAATCAGTCCTTTTCATTTTTTGCTTAAGATGTATTAAAGAGCACTTCTAATGTCGCTTATTTTTCTTTCTTGTTTAGGATTTTCTAGAAAGGATTAATAGCATTGTTGTTGTAATGATCTCTAGCGTTAATGACATCAGCTTGATTTGGATGTCATCTTATCACCATTGAAATGAAATCTTTCCACTTCTTCAAAATCTATTTAATGGCAGTTGTTAGCTTTGGTTTGAATTCTGTTTTAAATGGAATCAAAAACGGTTTTAGCTGATAACATTTTGTCATATATTTGCAAAAAAACTCTGTCAATATTTGATTAATCTTATTTTTCTAGTAAAATTATACAGGAATAAATTTTGTGCATTTATCAAATATGACTTTAATAAAGTATTGTAGAGCACTCGCGCTAATTATATATAGTATATATATATTATATAATGATATAGTGCATGGTGAAATCATTTGTAAATTACTATAATAAAAGCCGTGTTTAGAATTTTATTACTTATTTTTAATTAGCAAATGCGTTTTTAAAATAGAAAATAATTTCATACCATTTGAAAGAAATTTAATTGTAAATAAATACGTTTCATTCAAAAAATAATTGAATAGGAATTGGTAGGTAAATAGGGAATTAAAATATAAGACAATTAAAAATCATGTATTAAATATTTAAATAAATTAAATAATTGTTTTTAATTTATGATAATAACTATTTACTTAAGTGTAATAATTGATGAAATTTATTCATGTATTTCTATTACAAAGATTATATTATACATATACTTAAATAAATAGTTTATACATATATATGACAACATTTTTTACTCATTAAAATACGTTATTTAACTACATAAATTTCATAATTTAAGAGGTATAAACTTCTAAAACGGAAAGAATAAATAGGAATGTAATATAGTAATGGAAAAAGATTTATGGACATAAGACAATGATAAAGTAAGATAAGAAATATTACATAAGAAAATGGAGAAACAGCCGAAAACTGAAGTGATAGCATAAGAAACTGCAAGCCATGACAGGTTGAAAGTGCTTCTCATTTGCAATCAATAGGGTTTTAAACAATTAATTGTAATAAAACTATTTGAGATGTTATCGATTCATTTTTTAGCACACGTAAGAAAAATAAGCGTAACATTCATTGAGTACGATAAATAACAATTGTGAACATAACATGAATAACAAATAAGGCAATGAAGAAAATTTTTATTTCGAAATTCATAAAAAGATATTTTATACATTATGACAATTTAAAAGTAATTTTCGAACATTATAAGTAATACTTAAGATTAAATTTTTAAAACAATCAAAAGTCAAATTGATTTCAACTGATTGGCAAGAAAATGTAGGCAAAAGAACTTTTCAATTAATAGTGCATTATTTAAATTCGATCAATTGGACGTCTCTAACACTTTCCTGAGAAATTTTTGAACATCGGAGTACAATCATAACAAAGCTCTTTACAATCATCATTTGTGAATATATTAGTGAAATATGAAATCCAGCAAATTGAAAATACTGAATTTAATAGAATAAATAATTTTAAATAAGTTGCAATAATTCTGAAATCAAAATATCTCATTTGTTAGACTTTAGTAAATTCTTGTGAAACGCATTAAATTAAAATTGATTAATTTTAGCATTTAAAATTGTGAAAATTTTAACAATTAATTACATCTTATAATTTATGTCTTTAATGAAAGATTCTACTAGAATAGGGAATTAAGTTTTGAAATCAATAATATTTATTTATTTATTTATTATTATTATTATTATATTATTCGGAAAACATATGAAAGTATGTTGTTTATTTTAATTATAAGCTACATACTTTTATAAATTTTCGAATTCTATAAAGCTTTAAAGAACATAATTAACAGCAATGTTTTCAATCAATGCCGGAATTAAATTTCACATATTCTTAAGTATTGAGATGTTAAAGATATCCATTAACTTAAACCTATTTTCCTTTTCATGAAAGTGAATTGAAGTAAAAACAAAAGAATGTTAATGCATATAATTAAGGGATTGAGAACTTCGAAGCTTTAGACTGGAGTGACTCACAAAAGATTATTCGTGACAATGATGTACAATAATAGTTAGAAGTTGAGCATAAATGCTTGCCATTTCGCAGAAAATATTATATCTTTTTATTCATTGCATAAATTTTTATATTTTTTTAAGCTTACACACAATTAAAAATAAGAATATAGAGAATAAATTAAAATCAATAATTATAAATTTATTTCCGTTTACAGTTTGCTTTTAATTTGAACCAAATGTAAAAAATACTCATATATATTGTTGTGGTGAACTGGGTAATTTTTGGAAAACTCCAAAGCAAACCCAAATTCGTTTTTTAAACAAGTAAATAACAGAGATACATTTAAAACAAAAATACAATAAAACTTAATAATTTATTTTATTAACTTCATTACAAGAGGTATTTACTTTTATAATTAAAACATTCTTGATTAAACAATTGAGAAGATTTTAACATTATTATAATTATTTTTATGATATTTACACAATAATCAAAGTGACCAGAGGGATTATGAACGAGAGATCAGATTCACCCCTTCTAGAAGTAGTATTGTGGTGTCTGAGACTTCGCCGCTCTCCAGTGTCGATGATTCTCTTTATTCATCCACTTCCCGTTCTCTACTCCGCATCTTCGCTTTGCATTTCTATCCACTGATATCTCCCATATTACTTATCTTACTGCTCAGCATATCTCTTTCCAGACTTTGTCGTCTTTTCTTCATCTATTTGTCGGACATCAACAGCTCTATTCAGGACAGTCGAGGCAGGGCTTCTCCAGGTCAGTGCAATTATATTCCGTTTACTTCTTTTCTTTGTCAAGCTTCTCTGGGGCTTCAGTGTGTGAGGGCTTTCTCTCTGCTTCTCTTCCATTCTTAGACGCAGTTTTTAAATTCTCATCTTAGCTCCTCCTCTTTACCCCATTGGTTTTCCAAAGTTCCATATAACGTCCTACACTCCTATGGGATAGGTCAGAAATCTCTCCCCCTTAATCCCGACTGATCAGATTTACAAACAAAACATATCATAAAACATAAACTTTCCTTGCAATTTTCTCCAGATCGTCCATCCATTTCAAAAGGAAGGATTTATTCCTTTATTACACTTGGCTTCTTGTGCCAATTTTTATTACATCCTTTCCTTTATACTATTACAGTTTAGTTTGAAAGGAAAAGAGGAAATTCTTTTTAATTTAAAGTGCAATAAAAATATACATGTTTTTTACGGGTTTGGTTATGTCATTTTACAATACGACATATATATTTATTTAGTTATAGTAATATATATATATATATATATATATATATATATATATATATATATATATATATATATATATATATATATATATATATATATATATATATATATATATATATAATTTACAACAATATTAAGGATTTTTTTAAAATATAACAACAATTTTTTAAATAAATTTTAGTAGTCAGAAGAAGAGAAAAAATATTATTTTGCTCATTTTACTATTTCTAGGGAATAGCAAATCAGTAGTAAGTATTAAAATAACTTTTATTCCCAATAGATAAATATGGTTTCACATTTTAATATACACCAATTTATAGATTTTGAATAATACTTAGCAAGTACTAAACTATACGAAAAAATAAAACGTGTAAGAATCATTAATGTCTTGCCTACAACTTAATTAAATTTCTTAATTTCTAATATTTAAGGCGTCTAAGTTTTATGCGATACTAACATTCCTATTTACAATTATAGGAATTTTATCTGTTTCGATATGAATTATTTAAAATAATTATACATAATTTATATCAGTAAACGTTTTTGAAAAAATGAAAATAATGCATATGAATAGGCGAAATGGAAAGATTAGACTTTTGTCTAAAAAAAAAAACCTTGTTCTTATTGAGAAGTGAAAAATTACAAATTAATTCAGCGGTATTTTTATTGCTAAAATACACAAGGTACTTGTAGGTTGTTCTTGTTCTTGATTCTTTAAAATAAATTATTTAATATCTCAAGATAAATTTTTTTGATACAATTTTTAGGAAAATTAGAATTACTGGAGACAAAAATGTATTAGAATATGTATCAGAATTGTTGTACAATTTGCAGTTATTTTCAGTTAAAAAGCGTCACTCACATATCCATATAAGATTTCAGAAAAAATTAGATTCTTGAGTAGTTAAATACTTACGATGTTCTCTGTTACTTTTTCAATAGTCAAATAAATGTTACTCTTTCTATTATTAAATTTCATATTATTATTTTTAATATCTCCATAATTACATAAATAATCTGTTTAATAATTCATGAAAAATAACATAAAACCCATGTCAATAATGAAGACAAAATTATTAGAGACTTATTTTAGTTTTGAAATTAATGTCCTTTATATCTTAAATTTACCTTAATCGATGTATTTAAACAAATATTTCATAACTACTTCAAAGCAAGTTTTACATTATACACTAGTTCATTAATAATAAATTATACATTGATTTGCTCATTTGCATAGATGCAAAATTTTTTTCTATTATTACAATATTAAAAAATAATGTATTCAAGCTTTTGAAATATTATTACATTGCATGGCAAATTATTTATTTTTTAGCTGGTTAAATCCCAAATACATAAATAAATGTTTTACGCATATTGATGAAAAAACATTTTTGATTTTTTAATAAATACTTTTTAATTTTTATTTTACATCAATAGTAAATTAAAAAGTTAATAAATATTTAAGAAATTTTAATTTCAATAAAAATTTATTTCATCGTTGCAAAAAATACATATTCAATTATTTTATATTTTTTAAAACATAATTATAATTTTAAAAGTATAAAAAGTCTATTAGAAATAAATGTCATTACTTATTTTGAAATATTAAATTTCTGTAAAATTAAATTGAATGGTAATAATTAAAATATCATGCAGTTTGGAAATATTCAATATTTGCAAAATGAAAATATGTATACGCATATTTAATAAAAAATTTATTTAATATTAAAAACAAAAACATTGTTGAGTATAAAAACAAGTATTTTACTTAGAGAAATTGTTAAAGGACTTAACAGAGAAAACTGAGAAATTCATCAGGTTCTTTTATGTATATATTTTGCAATAAATTTGTTCTTGGATATGTAAAATTTACTAATTAAATCTTACGTACCTATACCGCAATTACATGATAATATACATATTATTTGATATGTTTATGGTTTAAGTGAATTCAAAAATAATTATTACATATTTTTTCTGATGTATTCTAAATTTCATGCTTTCGTTTTGATTAGGTATGTTGTGTTGCTGTCACTAACTTATAAATTTTTTATATTCCTTTTAATACCTTAATTTTGTGACATTAACATTAATTTATCAGAGGCTAAGACATTTACGATTTTATGATAAAACATAAACATTTCTTTATATCATAAAAATAAACTGAATTTTCTATTACTATCTAATTGCAAATTAAGAATAACCATTTTATTAAAACTAAACCCACATATGGAAACTATAAAGTCTTGACAAATGTTGACATATACAAGTAAGTAAATTGTTTTCTTTCTTGTCATATTATAAATACATAATTGAGAAGCCAAAGTTTTTTTTTAAGTATGCATGCCTTAATTTTACAATTTTCAATTACAATTACAATGATAACAGTTGGGAGATTTAATGATTTTTTTTATAATTAATTATCTATTTTAATATTGATAATTCAAATAACTTGTATTTTAAAAACAAATAGATAAGGACAAATGGTGTAAAATATTCATATTTTCTAAATGATAAAATTATTCTCGATACTTAAAAATATCTTTATTTTCTGAAACTTATACATTTATTAAATATTTTGTTTAGAGAGAGAGAGAGAGAGAGAGAGAGAGAGAGAGAGAGAGAGAGAAAATTCAATGTATTGTAAAATAAAATACCTGATTTCTTGTTATTCCCCTGAGGAATTAATAACAATTTGGATAATATATCGGAAAAATATACACAAACATTGAAAGATTTTTAATTCCCAAAGGTTGTTAAAATGCATCTTTTCTTCGTAACCATTTCAACAAAATTTTCGTTATCGTAAAAGCTAAGTGAAAATATAAAAATGACTAAAATAATTACTAATTCATATTTATAATTAAAATATAGTATGCAATTTTCTACACAAATTTAAAATTATATGATAACAGAAATTTATATAAGAAGCGTATTTCTTAAAATGTTAGAACTTATTCTTTAGATATATTAAGGAATGTTGATAGTGTAAAAAATCCTCAAATATTCCTTTTATGTTTTTTTTGAATGATTTCATGGTATAAATAAAGATAAATAGAGTTTTATTTTAAACCTTATCACAAGGTAATAAATCTATCTAAATATGTCATTTTCTTGCTTAAAAATCTACATGGCTAATATAAATGAACGAGACATACTTAAATATACGTTCATGAAAGGGATACTTAAGTATATATGATCACAAAATTATCATTATATCTATGACATTTATTGATATATATCATTCTTTATAATAAGGATAATTTTTTATATTAATGAATGATTTTATATAAAAAATTATCCTTATTATAAAGATTGATTATTATCATTATATTATTATGATTATTATCATTATCAGATATGATTTTATCATTATTAATTTATTATTTTCTATTGTGATATTGCTAGTGAATCCTCATGCTAATTGAATGCAATGCGTTTTATATTGGTAAACAGTTATTCAATAGATAATTATGATAAGGTATATTTACATTAATAAAGAATTAAGTAAAATAGTTTAAAGTTTTCAATATAAATATAAAAATATTAAGTAAATATAATGATTTTTCATTCCAATATTCTTACAGAAAAGATTTGTTTTGGATCGATATATAAATAAGTTAAAATATTTTTAGAAATTATTATATAAATAGGGGTATAGAGAGATACATTTGCCGTAATATAAATTTGACTTACTTTCTTAAATGTTTAATATAAATTACTAATACTAGTTATATATTTGGACACTCATCAAATTTTAAGTTTTAATTCACTGAAATAATGCTATTTGAAAATATAATGAGGTACTTCTAAGAGCTTTAAAATTTGTTTAATAATAGGAATTTATGAATGAATTTAATTTTGCTGGTAATCTCATACTATATATTTAATTCTTTATTAGACAGTTCAGAAATGCTGATATCGTTCTAACAAATACTTCTCTTAATTAAGCACTTCATTATGTTAGCATTCTCAAATTTCAAATTTATGAATTAGAGATATTATTTCTTGAAATAAAGTGTGATGTAACCCTTTATTTAGATGAAAATTAATATGATGCGCAGTCATGATTAGTAATTAAGATACGAGATGACAATAGAATAGCAATTACTCAACAAAATATTTCCAAAAGATATTATTTTTGAGGGGGGATGCTTGGTGTTTCGCTCAAATAACTGAACAATTTATAATGAATAATTAAGTGAAGAATATCATTTTTAATTAATGATTAGTGTATAGAGTGTAGGTCAGGCTCAGAAAGATTTATCTAAGTTAGAAATTTTAAGATATATTTGAATAAGAATTAATTAGTAGCAACTTTGAGGAATTCTTTTTGTTATTGTACTGAGTTATATTAATTTACTTGAAGTATATAAAATAAACATTTTAATTGCTTTCTTAATAAATTCTTTCAAAGAATATATATATTTAGGCTGGTGTAAATAAAATAATGATATTTTACTCATTCAATATAGAAAATTAGAAAATAAATGAATATCATTTATTATATAAATGATTCAAGAATCAGTTTTTAATTAATTTAAATTTTTAAATATATATATATATATATATATATATATCCTATCATAATTAAAACACATAATTCCTGTAAATTCTAACAATTGTGTAAATATATAAACTAAGTAATATATATATATATATATACATACATATATATATATATATATATTACAAAATGGAGCAACTATAACGGAAGAAATTTTTATTACTAACAATAATAATATACTAATAATAGCTTTTTTTAGAATATTTACTATACATTTTAATGTTTCTCGTTAACATAAATTAATTGTAACAATTGATTATCATAGACAAAGTAAGTGACACTTGTTTTTAAGTTTAAACTTCTGTGTAAACACATTCATGCGAACTGCGTATTTTCTTGATATAAGTCACAATTAGAGATTTTAGGATAAGAAATATGTGAATATGAATTCTGAAATACATATGGCATCCAGTATCAACAACATCTGTTTTTAAAATTTCTGAAATTTCTATATGCAAATATCAGCTTTAGTTTTTGCCCATTTGATAATAAATTAAGCAATTTATGTAAATGGAAAACATTGCACTATTTTATTCAACGAACCTAAGAAATTTTAAAACTTTCTCTTCCTTTTTGGAGATATGATTTGAGTATTTAGGTAGAAACGTTTCTTCAAACCAAAACAAGAAATAAAATTTTTAAATTTTTAACCTTAAAAGAATTAAAATTTATTTATTTTAAATATACTTATTTAATCTATAAACTTTTAACCATAAAAGAGTTAAAATTTATTTATGTTTAACAAGACCATGGCATAATAAATTAATATGGTCACACGACTATTGACTCAAGAACGTCCATATTCCCCAACTAAATTGAACTTCAATAAATTCAAAATATATTATTTGATTCACCACAGGGACATATCTATAATTAAGATATTTATGATGTCTTTTGTCATTTATATTTACGATGAAACAATGTACGTTTTGTATCAAAATTCAATTATTTTGCTAATGTTATAAGCAAATGAAACAAAATAGGAAAACATTCTAGTGTAATCTATAAATTAAAATTAATCAAATTTAAGTGGAAAAGAGAAATGTGGAAAAAATAAACTACTTTGAAATAAATTTATATTTTAAATATATACAGATTCTTACTTTATTAACATATAAAATAATACAATATCTGCATTTTATAAGCCAATTAAATTATAGATTTTTAAAATTGATATTAAAAGATCCTTTCTCGCACATCATTGGAATAAAAAAATTCTTCAGAGTATTTTTCTGATAACGTCCTAAATGAATTAAATTATTCAAGAATAGTCGAACTTAAAAACATTTAACTAGTATTTAGTTAATTAATATATTGTATTATTTGTAATCTAAATCAAACAATCAGTTATTTGCTTAGGTACTAGCAAAATATATTAACTGAACTAAATTTAAATATTCTTTTGTTTTTTTAAAAATCTTTTTTTGAAATATTTGTTTTCAAAAATTATTTAGAATATATATATATATATATATGTATATATATATATATATATATATATATATATATATATATATATATTATATATATATATATATATATATATATATATATATATATATATATATATAAAATTTTTATTATTAAAAGCATAAAATGAATTAAAAATTTCACATTCAATATTTATTAATTGCCTAATATATTATTTACTTAAATTTTTGAAATATTTAAATGTTGTCATTTTGAAATTTTAATGGATATTATTTAAAAATTCAGAAGTTGATATTTAAGCTCCACATTTTTAAAAAATACATTTTTTATATTTTATTTATTTGTATTAATAAACTTAATGTATTGCTATTGAGGCAAAAATGATATCTGTCATAATCAGAAATGAGAGCATTTTAAAATCTAAAGTATGTAAAGACATCTAAAACCTAAAATATTTGAAATGTATCTAAGATCTATTTTGAAGGTGTTTATTTAATGAGAGTGATAATATATTGTATAGGAAATTTTCTTTAGAAGAATGATTAAAAAAAGTTATTTGAATTTTTTTCCTTTTAAGAATTGGTCTGACCAAATAAATAACTGACCAGGCTACGTTGCAATTCAAAACTATGTAACTTAATTTAACTGAATATTATAAACAGCAGCTTTTTGAATGTACAATGAGGTTATGAGGTATTTATTATGTTTGATAAAATTAAAAAATTTCAAGAAAATAAATTCCGTTATTATTTTTCATATTTGCTTAATAAAAATTGTGTTGAAATTTTTAAGATTTCAATCAAAAAAATTTCAAAGTAAATTTATTATTCTTTATATTTCAGCTTTTAGTCTGTCGGGTAAATAAGCATCAAGAAACAACATCACAATTATTACAAAATATATTACAATGAGAAATAAATTTACAAATAGAATTAATTTTATTTTTGATAACTAAAGATTTAAATTCAATTAAGGATAACCAGTAAAAATGTTTTTTGTACATATTCAGCCTGTATTTTAAAAATGTTATGTTAGATTAGAATTTATTTTTCAAAAATTTTTATCTTCATTAATTTAATGAGTTGTTCCATTTAATTTTTTGATATTTATAACAAATAGTTCAAAAAATATTTTTCTTATGTTGTGAATGTTAAAACTTCAAATTATAGAAATAAATTAAAATAATATTTACAAAGATTTCTTATTTAATTTTTAATTAAACACTAATTTTCTAAAATATAATAAAAGTACAGTTACACATTTTACTTTATTCTAAAACGTTATGATATTATAATGGTTATTTTACCTTCAATGTAATTAAAATTTCCTCAATTATAATTTATCTTAAATATTATGTATTCTATGAATAAAAATTACAATTAAATCGAAACCTTAAATATTTGTTTTCTTTTGTTTTAATAATATTTAACGAAATAATGTAATATATAAGGAAAGATTGAAGGAATTTTTTTTTCAGGGATTATTTATACGTCAGAAAAATGCAGATAAAGAATAATCGTATGCGAAATTTAAATGAAGGATGAGTAAAATCACCACGAGAGAAAATCATTTAAAAAGGAGGAAGATATATCTTACAAAATAAAATTTATTTAAATTTCTTAGTTGGATAAAATGAATCATTTGTCAATTGAAAAATAAACTTAATCTGAGAGCTTAACGATAAACTGCAAATTTTAAAAGAATTTTTTGCATTTTGAAATCATTCAATATCTTTGAATATAAAAGGAGCCAACTGCATTAAAATTTATTATTCAGTTAAACCATAGACATTTTGGGTATGAAAATAAAAATATTTAAGCAAAATAAACGTTATGGAAAAAAATTAAGTTTTTTATTTGAAATATTTATGAAATATTTGAATGGACACCATCAATAAAAGTATAAAAAATAAATATCTGATAACAAATAAACATGAATAAATTTTTAAAAAAATGTTTAGAAAAATCAACAAAATCTAATTCATTCATTATTAGAATATAATACATTTAAAACATTGCTGTGGACTCAAGAAATCACTTGAATTTTCCAGTCAAAAATATTACGTTACGTTAAGCAATTCATGTGAATTTTGATGAGTCAAATTATTTTGTAAATTATAAGTATGACCTCAGTATAATGAAAAATGTTTCACAGTTATCTTAAGATTGTCAAACAACTTTTCATTTATTGATTCCTCAATTAAAGAAAAAAATCCCCGATTTTAAACCGATATGAAATATGAATGATACAGTTGCAGTTCTCTACAATCTGTATTGAACATCAGAAAAATTCATTGCCTTTAAGCTGGATTTCTTACATAACAACAAGTTCCCATAGTGTTCTACTTTTACAAGATATTATTTGCTTTGAAATATGAAAAGCTTTTGGATCTAAATCTCTTGAATTGAGACATCAATCACTTTGAGAATATGTGGGAGATCTTAAATATTGATTATGTAGAATCGAAAATATTTTCTATTTATATTCTTTAGAAAACTGTAGTGAAAGCATGGTATGATATAATTTATTGAAAATTTCGTTTAACATTTTCGAGTTATTTGGGTAGTTATTATTCGGCTTTGATATTTTTGATATTAAAATTTCAATTAATTATGAAAAAATATGTAATATGCACATTATTAAATGTTTTACTAAATATTTTATCGTTAACTTTCCCATTTATTTTTCAATATTCTCTTTCAAAAGTAGTAAATTCTCTTATAGTTTCCTATTTACAGCATTTCAATTAATTTTTGTATAAATGTCAAGTGTTAAGAGTATTAAATATTTTCGGAAATTTACAATACTGATAAAAGATATATATACTTTTATAAATATTTTAATTTTTGAAGATTTTATACAATTGTGAACTAGAATGTATGTTTGTGGATAATATTTGAAGAAAAGAAATCATATAAAAAACATCGTAAAAATAAGTAAGCATTCTATTGAATGAGAATTCAATTTAACGTATAAGCAAAAGCAAAAATCATATTATTATTACCCATTCAGTATTACAGTTCTTCTTGTTTTAACAAGTAGAGAAAACTTTTGTTAATTAGCGTAGAAAGCATCAAGTGTGTACAGTTGTTTTTAAGTGATTGAAAATAGTTTCCAATGAAACAATATTTTAAAACATTGATAGGATGAAAAGTGTGTTCATGAATAAGCATTTTGTACTTAAAATTCTCTATATGCCTGATATATTTAGGCATCACAAATTTTATAGTTAAAATTTTAAGCGTAATATAATTGTAAACATCATTTTAAATGTACTTATTTTTATGCCTCGTATTAGAAATTCAACTAATTAGATAATTAACTTTAATTATAGATTCTTAAAATATGAGCAACAAACTTGTGTAAGACGAATTATAATATCAATGTATGTATCAAAAGGAATTAAAAATGCATTGAAAAATTAGTTGATTGTAAAAGTACGCTGAAAGTTTTGGGTATAAAACGACCAAACTATTATAACAGACTTATGTTTTCCTATTTGTGCATAGATGATTGATAAGATACATAAAAGAAAAAAGATATTTAAATTATATGTTTAATAATCAAAAATCACTAAGATATATATATAATAATATATCAAAAATTACTAAGATTAGCGTATGCAGTGAAATTATATGGGATAGTTTTAAAGTAAAATTTATTTTTTTTAAATATTAATACTATGGTAAGGAAAAAATATACATATATTTTATTTTCTGATATGTAAGTGAAATAATGGTACTAAAATCATAGAAAAATCATTTCAGTATGTTACATTTGTGTAAGCCATGACTGAGTTTTAGAATCAAATTAGATTTACTTTGGATCAACGAAAGTCTTAAATGAGCCCATATATTATTTTAGGATTCTATGGAAAGTTTAAATTTATGTTATACATTAATAAATTATGGACTACATTATAAATTATGGACGGTTGCTGCTATTTTCATAAAAGTGGTGTCTAGGTATATTAAAACAGCCATGCGCTACTGAATAAAACAGACTACAGCGCCACCTGGTGGAAAACAGCAGAGTTTCCATTCCTATCTTGAAAATGGAACGAGATAGAGAAAAAAAAGTGATTTACAAAGTTGTAGAGCATCCTCGATTTAGTACGAAACGATATTTTGTAGGCATGAATATCAAGAATACAATGGTTAAAACGCGGATTTGTTGTTTCGTGCTGTGACATAGCACATCTTACGTGTGCATAGTTAAAAAAACAAAAAATCGTTTTCGTACTTAAATTTTTCACTTTTATTTCGAAATGGAAATAATGGAAGCATTAAAAATAATTCCAAAATTTTGAATGCAGTATGCAAATACGTAACAAACGTCACGCCTGTTCACCTGGGACAGCTGTAAATGAGTCATCTTCTTGGGGCTTTAGTATGTTGATGCTCATAATCATGATTGGGATACTTGAAACAACAGGTGTATCCGACCCCTCAACAAAGTTTGCAGGACCTTAAACGACGCATTACGGTCGCGTGTTCCAACGTTTCCCGCTGTATGCTCCAACGTGTGCAACGTAATCTTCAAGCGAGGATCAAAATGTGTATTGCAGCTGACGGTGAGAAATTTGAACATTTTAAATAAAGTATATCGTTATAATTACTTCCTTTTTTTTCTTTTTTAGATCGTTTTGTGATGTCACAGCACGAAACAATGAATGTGTGTTTTAACCATTGTATTCTTCACATTAATGCCTGCAATGTATCTTTTCTTACTAAATCGAGGATGCTCTACAACTTTGTAAATAACTTTTTCTCTCTATCGCGTTCCGTTTTAAAGATAAGAATGCTAACTCCGCTGCTTTCCACCAGGTGGCGCTGTAGTTTGATTTATTCAGTAGCGCACATGGCTGTTTTACTATACCTAGACACTACTTTTATGAATGTAGCAGCAGCCGTTCGGAAGTTAAGAGGGTTTCAAGGGACTTAAGTGGACACCCTGTATATATATATATATATATATATATATATATATATATATATATATATATATATATATATATATATATATATATATATATATATATATATATATATATATATATATATATATATATATAAATGTATATATATATATATATTTATATATATATATATATATGATGTATATATATATATGATATATATATATATATATATATATATATATATATATATATGATACATATATATATATATATATATGATGATTTCATTTATATATATATAAATGAAATCATCATCTTACTTTATATTAGATCATGACACCTCATAGCAGAAACTTATTCATATCACATTATAAAATAACTTTTATAACATAGATATAATAGAAATAATATTCTTGATGTTAAGTTAAATGATATCATATGCTTAAGAATCGGAAGTAAATTCACTGCAGCGTAGGTTTTGAGTCAAAATCTCTACGAGGTTTTAGTGAAGCTTCTAAATCTCTTCTTTCTCTAATTTTCTTTTCTCTTAGGCTCTTAGATTGTATTCAGCTAAAAACGTAGTTGAATCATAGTTTCTTTCTTTCAATGTTCTTAATGAAGGAATTTTCCCCGTAAAAGTGTATTTAATGTTTTTGAGAACTCACACCTGAAACGCAGAAAACTTCTACAGATATTAATGATATGGAAGAAGAACACCTCCAATATTGATAACAGATTCAGTTGTCACTTACAACGATATATTTTTCCCAAACTTTTTATATATTTTACTGGAGTATATATTGTAAAATTTGATTTGGTGTTTAGAAGGTCCTTTAGAAGTACTTCAAGCAAAAATTTAAAAAGTATTTTCATCATTTTACCATCAACATGTTTTTTGAATATGTCGGAATGAAATCACATTGCCCCGCATGCGTATAGCATTATTTGGAAAACAAAATTAAAACCCTATAGGCTGGACACATAACGCTCTACTCAAATATCTCTAACATTATTTGATTCCTCTCTATTTAAAAATTTTCACTAATGTGAAATTTTGAATATCATATATTATTTTGTACTTAACTATTTAGTCAACATTAAACAAAAAAATGTCATCGCTGGAAAATGAAGGTACTTGTAATGATAAGGGTTTTTTTTTTGTTATTCACCAATTTATGTTTCCTATTTTAGATTAATGCTTAGGAAGCTTCGATACATAGTATTTCAAATGTATTTACAACAGCTGCCAAAAATATTATTCATTTTAGGTTAAGTTACTTGAAATGAAAAGTGTAAGATAAAATTGGTTGAAGTGATCAGTATTTTCTGAAATAAATCATGAAATTGAAAAAAAAAATTGAGTTTTTTTCAACAAAAAATAATAATTTAAAATTTTAAAGTTCCATATATGAAATTATTTATTTTTGTATTCAAATCTGTTTGAGTCTCCGAAATCCATGTAGCTGTTTTCTAAAATGAAATGTAAATTGTACATTTGAATTAAAAATGCTTAGACTGTCGTATAAAAATTCCAATTTAACTTGTTTGTTTTTAAGATGTAATTATAAAATAATATCGTGTGGAAGAGACATTTTTAGAGAGAAGTTTGGAAATTATGGTTTTATAACGCTAATGGAAAATATAAAAGGGAAAATAATCAAGACCTATAAGCATTCTTCAACTATTGTTAATAATGTTTAAAGCAAAAAGAATAAAAAAAATATACGTGATGTGGGTGAGATATAACTTAAAAACTCATAACAATAGACAAAGTTTAACGATTGTAATCAAATAAAATTTTTCTACTCTTAAACTTGCAATTAAGTTTGTCCAACTTACAATATTGTACAACTGATGAAATTGCAATAAATGCAATTAAAATTAATTTACGTACAAAAATAAGGATCACTTGTAATAATCTAATTTAAATATTGCTGTTTAGAAGTTAAAAGGAGTTAAATACTGTTAAAATATAATAAAATTTAATAAAATTAAGCTAAGTGCTCGTATAATTTTACAAAAATAAATGTTTTTGATGGAGAAGAAATAAATTTAGATGACACTCATAGTAATATTTACCACTGACTTGATTTACTTGCAAATTCGCTAGCAAATTAACGAAACTAATAACATTTCATTTGTTCACCATTTAAAGTAGTACTAATAGTTGTTTTGTGATGACATGGGAATCTTTTACTTCTCACAGGAAACAAGAAATGAAGTTATTTCTTGTAAATATAGACTCGTTTGTTATTAACCACCACTTTAGCAACACATTATATTCTTCAACTGACTTTAAGAAGGGTTTGTTGGAAATATCAGGGAAGTAATGAGAATTGTTTTGTGTTAAAGTAAAAAAAAATTTGTCTCAAAAAGAAAGATTTAAAGTCAGAGGATGTCATAAAGCAGTCTCGACCTACATTCCATAGAACTTTGGGTGATAATTTAGCATGCCATGTGTGTGCAGATAATTGTCAAAATGCTTGTCTGTATGAATTGAAAGTAGTCATAAAGGATACGTTGAATAAATTTATCTAAGTGTTATTCAGAGATCTAACTAATTCAAATAAATGTCCTGTACAGAAGTTATCTAGGAAAATGGTGGATCAACATTTAGTTTTTTTCTAAAAAATTGTTTTAAATAGTTTTCTTATATTTTTACAAAAATATTTGAATGGAAACCTCTTTATATCTATACACCAATTTATCATAAAACAGGGTATTTTCATAGTATTTATTTACATAATATGGATTGCTCGTAATGTTCACTTACATACTACCGAAATTTGAATCTTATCTGATGTAGGCACTATTTAGATTGCGTATGTTTATTTATATAGGGAATCCATGTTAAATTTATACAAAATGACTAAGAACTATGGAAATACAGAATCGTATTTAGAATTAGAAAACAATTAATGTTGCAAATGTAATTTTTTCAGCTTCGTTTAGTGGCTAATAAAATAAGTAGAGAAATGACGACTACATGTATAAACATGAAAAAAGTAAGTATGATAAGTATGATAATATAAACATAAAAAAAAGAAAATAAAGCAAGTTCAGATTGAGTAAATAAATCAGTTAGAGCTAAAATGTTTCATTTTTGAAAAGGAATTTATTAGTTTCTGAACTTTTTATTTGATGGCAAGAATATTTTGCGATAAATTCTAACAATATTTTAATAAGAATCGTTTTCATAATGAAATCCAATAAATTATAATTTTTATTATGTTTATTTTTCTTATAAAAGTGTTGATTAAGGTAAGCTTAAATTTTTATTTTAAACTTACTATTTTAGTATTGATTCAAAATTCATGAAAAATAATTAAACTTTTTCGATAAATATAATTTTAAAAGTGGAAGTTTCCTTTAGAAAAATTTTCTGGGTATGTGTATAAGATTATAAATGAAGTATTAACTTCTCTATTGTGTTTTTGCATAATTTTCATAATTGTAGTCTAGCAAATAACTTGAATGAAAAATAATGTCTACAGATACATTTTAATTTAAATATTATAGCTGATACATTGAGATAAGAAAGCCATACTCCAACAAAACAATTAATATTATTTTTCTCAATAGGGTATGTATTACATTAATTTTTATTTCAGTGTAATTCAATGAAAAATAAAGAAAAAACACTGTTTCCCTAGCATGCATTTTAATATAACTATATAGTGTACTGTGCGAAATTGCGTATTTTACAAATAATAAATGAATTAATGACTCTATTAGAATAATATTAAATAAAATAAATAAAATGCAGACATTAAAAAAGTGGTGAAATCTAGAGGTCACGTAATTTAATATTCTATATTTTATTAAGTAATTTTTTTTAATTTTCTCCTTAGGTGATATTTAATTTTTCAATTTTCAGAAACGTTTCAAACATTAATTTTGCTGTGAAACAGTTTCATTTGAGTCAGTAATGAGAAATGAAGCTAATTTTATAATACGTAAACTACAAAGTTACTAAAATATTTTCAGAAGCGCATTGAATAGTTAGAAAACTAATTTGTGCATTCCATGAAACTAATTGCTTAATGATAACTCTTTAGATTAAATCTCAATATGACTTTGTACGAAGGTAGTTAATTTAGGAAACACTGATTCGCCGCATACCTTTGCCAAGAATAGTTTATTACTTTACTGAAATAATGTAAGATCTATACCATTTTATTTTACGTAATTATAAAGAACTATATATAATCGTAGCAGACTATTATGATTCATTAAAAAGTATGTTGCTTATATTTATCATTTGAAATACTTTTTTATCGGTATTAAACTGCTAAAAATGTTTGGAATGTATTTGTAAATTCTCATTGGAAAATATTCTAATCATTAAACATTTTCTTGACAAATGTATATTTTCTTGTTTTTAGTTTTTATATAAAAAATCGATTGAATATTCTTTCAGTTGCTTTAAGAATAATATTTAGAGTATTTTGATTTATTGATATTATATATAAAGTTTGTTTAAATAGAATTAAATGATCGCAGAATTTACATTTTTAAAAGTTTGTTTTTTGAGGAACGAATTAAAATTCTTTATCATATCTCATTTATATCAAGGTATACCATTTGCACATGATTATCAGGATTAACTTTTGGATCGTTTGATAATCATATTTGTTGCAGAATAATTTTATATCCATAAGATATTTCATAAAATTTTCATAAAATATATTTATATATAAAAGTGAATATTGCATTAAACTATTGATAGTGTAAAGTTTATTCATAGTTATTAATTATTACTTAATTATAGTTCATGTAAAAATGCTATTTGAAATTTTATTTGGAAAATACAAGTTTCAATATGTACAGACATAATGAAAATTTGATTCTGGAGTATTTAGAACTTTTATATAGCATTAAAACAAGTAAGAACAATCAAATATTTGATAAAATCCTTCCAAATTCCAAACAAACCTTCGGAATAAAACGTACTGAAAACTAAAATTTGATAAAAATTAAATTCGTTTTTAATTCCATATAAATGCATTTAAAAATAACTGTTCTTACTTGAATCTATTTTAATAATCTTTTCTATTTTTAACAACTGTTGATTTCTTATGGAATTATAAAAATTAGTACAATGTTTTGCATTGCTTTATTCTGGAATGAAAATTAAGTATTTATGCACCGATATTTGACACAGATTATTTATATTTTAAATTTATCACATATGTCTATATATTTAATTAAGTTTAATTCATTTTTTTGCTTTTGCCTTTTGAAAGTAAAGCTACATGAATTACCAGAAAATTTTTTTAACAAACTTTTTATTTCTTCAAATTAATTAAATCTGAATTCAAATTAAAAAAACTTTATTAATCATTTTTTTAAACATTTATTAACAATGATATTAACAATGTTATTAACAATGATAAAATCTCATCACTCTGATACATTATAATATTTATTTCTTTCTCATCATTTGAATACTTGAATTAGATTGAAAATGTTAATAATTCCTAATAATATAAAATTAATAACATTAAATATTTAATAAGATTACTTTTTTAATATTATAATTTATGTATTAAAATATAAGGTTTTAAATGTTTTCGCGTAAATTCAACTGACTCTGAATCATTTAATAAATGATACTTAATCCTTTAATGTTTGCAGAAATAAATTTATCAAATATGTAGTTAATAAGACAAGTATAATTGATTGAAGCAGAAAATTCCCCTAAATTTTTTCAATACCAAAAAGTTTTTCATGCATTAAAGTATAAATGAAAAGTTTTAGAATAATTAAAGCAAAATCAAAATTTCAATATTATTCACTTTATAGGCATAATTTAAAAATTCTTTATCTGAATACTATAGGTATAATATATAATTAAAATTATATTAAAATAAATGAAGTATAGCACAAAAAATCTGAAAAAATAAAAATTTATGATTTATTTGCATAAGCTAATATTGATTCTTAACTTAGTAATTATGGTATGAATGCAAGAAATCACAACTTTTTTGATACTGTTTCTTATGCTAATCTATCTTGATGAATAATATTTCAAATTATATACAATAAAATAATGATGAAAAAACAAGGAATCAAAAAAAATTTTTTTTCTGATTTAAGAGTAGAATTACAATGCTAAAATACCTATAAAATAAATAAGTAACAAGGTTTATAGTTTATAAATACCTATAATACCTATAAAATAATATAATCATAGCTAAAATACCTATAAAATAAATAAGTAACAAGGTTTATAGTTTTTATAAATACCTATAATACCTATAAAATAATAAATACCTATAAAAATACCTATAAATACCTATAAAATAATATAATAATAGCTAAAATACCTATAAAATAAATAAGTAACAAGGTTTATAGTTTATAAATACCTATATAATACCTATAAAATAATAAATAATAAATACCTATAAAAATACCTATAAATACCTATAAAATAATATAATAATAGCTAAAATACCTATAAAATAAATAAGTAACAAGGTTTATAGTTTATAAATACCTATAATACCTATAAAATAATAAATAATAAATACCTATAAAAATACCTATAAATACCTATAAAATAATATAATAATAGCTAAAATACCTATAAAATAAATAAGTAACAAGGTTTATAGTTTATAAATACCTATAATACCAATAATACCTATAAAATAATAAATAATAAATACCTATAAAAATACCTATAAATACCTATAAAATAATATAATAATAGCTAAAATACCTATAAAATAAATAAGTAACAAGGTTTATAGTTTATAAATACCTATAATACCTATAAAATAATAAATAATAAATACCTATAAAAATACCTATAAATACCTATAAAATAATATAATAATAGCTAAAATACCTATAAAATAAATAAGTAACAAGGTTTATAGTTTATAAATACCTATAATACCTATAAAATAATAAATAATAAATACCTATAAAAATACCTATAAATACCTATAAAATAATATAATAATAGCTAAAATACCTATAAAATAAATAAGTAACAAGGTTTATAGTTTATAAATACCTATAATACCTATAAAATAATAAATAAATACCTATAAAAATACCTATAAATACCTATAAAATAATATAATAATAGCTAAAATACCTATAAAATAAATAAGTAACAAGGTTTATAGTTTATAAATACCTATATAATACCTATAAAATAATAAATAATAAATACCTATAAAAATACCTATAAATACCTATAAAATAATATAATAATAGCTAAAATACCTATAAAATAAATAACTAACAAGGTCCTATATAATACCTATAAAATAATAAATAATAAATACCTATAAAAATAATAATACCTATAAAATAAGCTATAAAATAAATAAGTAACAAGGTTTATAGTTTATAAATACCTATAATACATATAATACCTATATATAAAATAATAAATAATAAATACCTATAAAAATACCTATAAAATAATATAATAATAGCTAAAATACCTATAAAATAAATAAGTAACACACAAGGTTTATAGTTTAAATAAAACTTATCTTTAAAATTATATTATTGAACTATTTTGCTTATTATTGCAGTTTATGATGAATATTATGAATTCATAATAAGTATTATGAATTTAAATATATTTTAATATATACATTAAAAAGTTCTATTAGAACTTTTAAATTTTTATTCATAAAAAAATTATGTTATTTCCAGTACTACAGACTTGTTTAGGTTGTTAAATAAATATTTTTCTATATTTAATTGAATGAATAGGCTTTGAATTCTATTCGATTGAATTCGCTGCGAGTTTTCAAGGGTTATTTTTAACATTGGACTTTATATTTGACTTTAATTTTAATTTAAGACTCTTTGACAGTTATATATAGAAAAAAATTGTTTCTCCGTTTGACTGAACTGCTCTACAATACTTTCAGATGATTTGATATAAAATATATTTTTAAACTATTTGTAAAATCAGAAGGGAAGTAAAAGGCTTAATAAGAAACAAAAATTTTCATAACATTTCACATTCTTTTATAATATGTACATAGGGACTAATTGAACGTATTAATATTAAACGAAATAAATGAATTATTTTTAAAGAATTAAATTAGCTTGTGTTTCAGTTATAAATGTTTCAAATACATTTACATGCAAAAATATCAGAGTATGAAATATCTTTTGTTTTAAAGACTTTTAAAAAAAATGCATCAAAAACGGAAAGATATTTCAAACAACGAATCATATTTTAAAATAAAATGTTTTTGAATAAATTTAATACAGATTTATGTAGACTACTTTAAATGGAGTCTTTCTCAATAATGTACATATCTCTTTTTTAATAATCTTTTTTAATTTGTTTGCAATATTATTAGACTAAATGTTTTTAGAATTGTTGAATATGATAATAATTGCTTAGTTGATATAAAAAATCAACAAGCGAAAATAATTGAAAATTAATAAAAGTTTGAGGATCTGACTCAGAAGGATTGCATTGTATGCATTAGTTCAATGACAAGACATTCAAATTATATTTACTATTGATTCCCTTAAATATAGGTTTAGTAAATGAACATTTTGCTTATTCTTGACGGAAACAAACTACGATAATGAAAAGAAAGACATATTCAGTAATAGAAAATTGTATGCTATCTGGTAAATTGATTATATGCAAAAATTATATCCTAATGTTCCTTGAATATTTAGTTTTTTATGAAAATCATTACTTAATTCAATCTGGTTAACATTTCTGTAAGCTTTTAAGGCGAAGGATTTTATAGACGATAATTAATCGTAAAAGTTTCAGACTAATAAACTGAAATTACTATGTAAAATTTCTCGTAATTATATGCTTATGGGAATATATTTGAAAATAATTTGATCAACATAGAAACATAATTAATAATTATTCTTCCTAAATTATAAATCATTTATTAAGTGTAGTTGCTTTTTATATATTAAATGTGAATAATTGATTTACTTTGCATAGTACTTAATAAAGTAGTGTCAGTTTTGTGGTCGTCATTAATTTTCTCATATTATTTTTAATAATTTAAATATTATTTTTTGAATATTCATGTTAATTGAAAAATTAATTTTGATAAACCAAATATTTATTTAAATTTAAAATGATTCTTACTTTATTCAAAAATGATTTCCAAGTTTCTAAAAGTATATTTATAAATTTCTTTTATAAATTTTCATAAACATTCTAGAAAAATGATACATTATTTAAATGATTCAAGTTGGAAAAGATAAAATACATTTACAATAAAGCAAAAAATTGAATAAAAAATTAAAATGTCTTGTAAAAATATTCAAAAGAAGATTATTTGAATCTATTTGGATTTCTTCAAAGTTTCATATATATTTTATATCTACCACTAAATATCACAAGTACTTTTTACTTTATTTAAATTGAATTACTGTCTGTGTAACTTACAATCTTACGCACAAAAAGGGTGATATACGTTTAAATAGAAAACTAAGAAATAAATATTCAGAATTGTATGATAACATTTTTTCGCAAACTTATTTCTTTTACCCCACATTTTATTTCTTGCTTTATAGTTTACATTTACTTTTAAGTGTTATATTGGGTATTTCTCTAAATACACCAATTTGGTATTTCTCTTTATACTTTATGTAAGTCAGATTATATGAAATTTTTGTTAATTTACTTAATTTTATAGAATTTCTTTTCGAGAGTAATTTATTTATTATATTTTTGAATATCATAATTTATTCAGAATTTACTTAAAACATTTGTTTTTAATGGTTTAATCAGACTAAATTTACAAAAAATGACTCTTAAATGAAAAGTCAGAGTTTTAGAGCGATTTCATTTCTCCATTTTGTAAGGGCATTCATAGGGAAAAGTATTTGGAATTTATTCAGATTACTCCTGTTATGAAAAGTGAATGTCTCTTTTCAGAAATTCATTTTGTTACAAATGTGCAATAAATGAACAAATAATTTAATGTTTGATTTATGTATGCTTTTAATGAGTGTCGAATCGTTTTGTGAACAGTGATTTTGAAAATATTTACATCTATGTCTCAAAAATATTGAATTTCTGCTACTTGTGATGAGGAATCAGTTTAATTAGGCATTAATTATATTAGGATTACTTTCCTTATCTAATCTTCCTTTCATATTATTAATCTTCAATCTTTAAATAACGGTTAATCTTAATTTGAAGAAATAATTGCATGCAAGGAAGACCTATTGCATATTCTGAATAGATTTTATTAAAATAATGTTCTTACTTGATTTTATCATTATTATGGAATATTCTTAATTAACTGCTTGGTTTATTCACAATAATGTGACTTTTCATTTCAATTATTTTTAAAGTACTTAATTCCTACACTTGCGGAGAGTGTTTCTCAAATTTTACACTCTACAGGTATGTTCTTAATTGAGTGTTTTCACACTTCAAATTCAAAACATTTGAGACAGTGATGTTTAATAATGTAATAATCTTTTCAATGAAACCGTATTCAATAAAAACAACACTTGCAAGTAAATTTCAGACAACTTATGGAGATCCTGACTACATTGAAAACAGCATAATATTAATGCGTAAGTAGTGAACATGGTGGAATATAAAATTGTCTGTTTTTGTTGAATTAGACCTTAAATATTCCAACATGTGTTGTTCCAAAAACTGTTTGGTACAATCAGTTTTGACACGCTAACCTTTTCAACGTTAAGTATTTATGAAAGTTTTAAGCGAATACTTACATTCATAGACCTGGATATGATTACTTCGTCTAATGGGGCACCTAAAATATTCTCATTTTTCATCTCATTTTGATTATGGAAATTATCGTAAATTTTAAAATGCATGAGTTACTTCCAATCTAACTTGTTAAGGGTAACATAATTAAAACACGTAAAATATTTGAATATACGAACACCAATATTGCAAGATACATGAATGCATACATCAATTTCAGCGAACTTAAATTGTTTTTATTTTTTTATTTTTTGAAGACTTTTTTGCAATATTGTTGAATAAAAATGTGTTAAAATCAAATGGGTTTTTTTCTAGAATAAATACCAAATTTTGCTTTTTATTTTATTGTAAAAATAACTAGTCTTAGTATTTTTTCAATAAAATAAAAAGCCTACTTTTATAATGTAGTCTACAAATGTATTTTTTCTGCATTTAATCAATTCACATTTTATAGAAAGTAAACTATAATAATACTTATTAAAATTTTTGATTATTTCTTCTTAAGAGTATTTGAAAATCGTTACTTGAAGTCCATTCCATTTTTATCAATGGTTACTCACAAACAACCACATAAATTATCCATACGCACACACACGCATACACACATATATATACACACATACATACATATATATGTGTGTGTGAGTGTGTGTAATGTATATATGTATGTATGCATGCATCTATACACCTTAAGCAAGTGACTACATGCATATCTAACACTTCTTAAATTATTATAATTACATAAAACACTCCACATTTTTTAATTAATCTTGCTTAAATGCACATAAATTTTAAATTGTAGTTCATACTATGCCATTGTTTTCACAAATACATTACAGGCATTTGATAATATATGTGACTAGGACTAAAAATAACATCTCTGAATACAATGCTTTTGGTGTCATCTTGTTTTGTTCCTAAATTGACTGAAGTAAACGGATCATCCACAACAAAAATCTGTCACAACAAAACATCTGCCACAACAAAAACTTATCCAAATTATTGACCCATAACAGATTGTAGGCGCAAGTTTCACATGCTCCTGAATATATTAAATTAAATACATTGGAAGTCTATATATATATATATATATATATATATATATATATATATAGTGTAAAAATGTCCATTTTACTTTAAATACTGAATGAAATGGAAAATTCCAAGGATAGGATGTTCAAAAATTGTTTTCTGTTAAGTGACAATTTGTAAATTATACATTTTACTCAGTTGAAAATTTTGATGTTATCTATATTTTAATATATGCTTAATATTTCATATTAAAAGTTCTTGAAAACTAACTCATTTTAGGTGCAAGCTTACAAACTCTAATTTTGGTAACATTCATGATAGTACTTTTATATTTTTAATAATATAAATATATAATTTTACAAAAGTCTTAATAAATTGATAATTTGCTTAATGTATTTATCATTTGAGATATTGGTTGGCAAATTAAAATTTTTTTATTTCTATCTTAGTAATTTATTACTATGCACAAAAACATTTATTTATTATGAAGTGTTTGATTGGAACTTATGTATACAAATATAAAATGCAATTATTCTAAATATAATTTTTGATTAATGACTTTATATCAAATAAATATTCAGTAAATGTATGGTTGAAATATATATCGCATTAATAAAGTGGGAATTATATAGCATTGAAATAAATAATTATCTTTTCTTTTCATTTGTAGAAAAATTTTAAAGAAAATAAATAAAATTCTTTTATTCCATTTTGGGTATGTGCATTTTTCTCATATTTGAAGTATATATGAAAAAAACTTTTTTATAAGATTTTAGATTTTTTATTAATAAGAGAGAGATTCTTTAAATTGCTTTATTTATCCTATAAAAGAAATAAAAACTATGTATTTATATGAAAACATTCTTTTCATTCAAAAAATTTCTTTCCGTCTAGTCGTGTAATTTTCTTTTTATTAAAGGAGATTTGAACTTTCAAATAATCTGTAAGAAACGAAAATTACAAAATAGAAACGGAATTATTATCAAGAAAAGTGCATTTCGCTTGCAGTTATAGATATTCAACTGCATAAATTTGATTGTATATGGAATAATATTATTAATTTGAGGAACACAAATAAGAAAATATTATAGTTTTAATTTAAATTTGGATTTAAAACATAATAATACAAACCAAAAATGTGTAGTAATCAAAGCATTAAATATTCATGAAAAATTCAAAAATTAGACAATTATGCATTTTAATTTGAGTGTGTGGAAGAATATTTTAATTGAAATATAATATACTAGTTAATATGAAATGACAAATTATTTTTCGTACTTCATATTTTAAATTTATAATTTTACTAGGATATTTTCGGACAAAAGAATATTTGTATACTAGCTATAAAAAGCGTGATAAGTATTAATGTACCTTAATGTTGTGATACAGTGCTTCTTAGCTAATAGAATTCTATTACCAAACCAATTTTATATTACTTTTTTATTGAAGTATAAAGCTAATATGAAAGGTGATAATTAATTTGTTTGTCACCAATAAAGTCAAATATGCTGAATTACTTTTATATTCAGTATCAATTTATTTTAACAATTATATAAATAATTATCTTAAATTTAATAATTTTTCGTTGATATTTTCTTATTCATTTTATTTGGTTTGAAATTTGTTTGATGTTGTTGTCTTGTGCCAGCAAGGCTGGCAATGTGGGGTGCGCTGCATCACTTTTCCAACTGAACCATATTTTGGTGTGGAGATCAACTTCCTCAGTACACACAGGCCATATAAGAACCTGTTTATAGGGTAAGCAACCATTCACACCTCATTTATAGGCAACCATTCACAATCCATTCATACAGGGAAAGGACAAGAACCAGATAGACAGAGAGAGAAAATACATCCATTCTCGAACTGAGATTCGAACCCAGGACCTCCCTATCCGCAGTCAGGCACTCTAACCACTAGACAGGGTGGGTGCCAATTTGTTTGTTATAATGTCGTACACGATATCTTTAAATTTAAAAGCACAAAGACTAAACACTACCTAACCATATAAACAGGGCATTTGAATATTATAACTCAAGTTTGAAAACACTGCATAATATATGGAAGATTGATGTGACGCTTCAAGTTCTTCAGTTCTTAAATGATTGTTTGAGAATTTAGCTGAATCATTTTTCTATGATATCTTTACCTGTATTAATAGGAATGCACTTTTTGTGAATCTTAAAAGTTTTAAAGTGCACTAAAACTACGTGCTATTTAAAAATTAATATGTAATTATTATTTTCTTATTATTTTAAATCATAACATTAAAAATTTTCAATTTTAATAAAAATCACAATTATTAGTTTTCTCTATAAAGTATATATTTTTTTTTACTTCATTTTACTACATTTAATTCATTTTTGAAATACGTTTTTAGAAATATTTCCGAGTAGTAATTATTAAGAATTATAATATAAAATATCTTGTTTCGTGAAGGAATTTTTCAACAGTAAGAAAAATCTTTCTTATCAGAAAAAATTCAGTGAATTAAAATTATTGTTAATATTGAAGTATGTATGATAACGAATAGTTAACTTTTTTAAAGAATAGTTAAGTTAGATTTCCTTTCAATGATTCTTTAAATGGCATTTTGATTTCAAAAACATTTTGTGAAGGGAAGAATTCTAAATGTAGAATAGTTCGTGGGCATTTAGATGTGAAATAAGATATAGAGTTAATTTTTCTTCAATTCAAGATTAGATTATTAGATTAAATATTTGTTGTAATTTTTGTAATTTAGTCTTACTGAAATCATTTCTTGAAATTTTCAAAAGTATATTTATTTTTTTAACTGTGAAATATTTCTCTAGTTATTAATTAATATTTACATCGATAGAATTAATATATTATAAAAACAACTGCTGAATAATATTTATATCATAAATTTATGGATTAAGTCTGTTTTAAATTGTATATTAACATTTTATACTTTACAATTTACTATTTTATGTTTTACTAATGATGACGCGATTAAAAGAATTTCATTAGTATACAGGGTTATTCACCATTACTTTCACAAATTTAAATGGATGATAGTACCCATTTGACAAGAAATAACTGCTCACGAAGATAGAGTCATATTCCACTTTGAAAGACAGAACACGGGAATACCGAAATTTTCATTTTGAAATTAATGCAGTGTTTGGAAAGCGAAGGAAAGGTATCGAAGGAAAGTATCATTGTGGATACTGCTGATGTAGTTCCGGGCACTTCTTCTCGAGAGTTCCTGTGTTGTATTAATTTTGACCATGACAACAACGATTTTAGCTTCTAGAACTTTAGATGAACAAGCACCTCGTACAGATCGTACCTTAGAGAACAAGCACCTCGTACAGATCGTACCTTAGAGAACAAGCACCTCGTACAGATCGTACCTTAGAGAACAAGCACCTCGTACAGATCGTACCTTAGAGAACAAGCACCTCGTACAGATCGTACCTTAGAGAACAAGCACCTCGTACAGATCGTACCTTAGAGAACAAGCACCTCGTACAGATCGTACCTTAGAGAACAAGCACCTCGTACAGATCGCACCTTAGAGAACAAGCATCTCGTACAGATCGTACCTTAGAGAACAAGCACTTCGTACAGATCGTACCTTAGAGAACAAGCACCTCGTACAGATCGTACCTTAGAGAACAAGCACCTCGTACATTAAAGGTTTCATGTGCCGTCAGAAGGAAATGTCTAGTGGATTGAGGTTCTGCGAGAAAAGATCCAAGACCACAGGTTCGTTACATCTACCAATGCGCTGTATATATAACATTCAAGAAATTACGCACGTGATGTAAAAATGTTCTGAGTCTTCCTCATGCTTAAGCCACATGACTCTTGGATACAGAGTGAAACAGCATACCAATAAATAAGAAACGATTCTCCTAGAAGAGAAGTTAAATGAATTTGCAAAACGTAATGGACTAACAGATTAAAGCTACTTGCACAGATGATTAAGTAAAATTTTTACTCGCGTTTATGAAGGATAGTGCAGTGAGTTTGTCATCAGGCTAAATGTATTGATTACTCACATTTAAAATGTTTTCCCACAGTTGAATATTTTCTCATTAAATAACATTAATGCAGAAAATCAAAATGATCTTTATTTTCTCTCTACATCGTCTACTTCACAAAGTCTACTTTACAAAGATATAATTAATTGTCTGCAAATAATATAATTTTTGCAAATATTAGAATTTAATGCGTTCTTTGTATAAAATAAGCTAAGCCATTGTCTCAGAAATAATATTTCATATTTCATTTGTGCCAAGAACTGCTACAAATGTATTCAATACTCTCTCTTGCATTTCTCGCTTTCATGAAATTCGAGAAAATCCTACAATTCTCTTTGAGATTGCAAATAAATCAATTTCTAACTACTTTATGAATCAAAATTGGAAATTATTATAATTTGAATGAAGCGAACTTAATATCGCTGTTTGTACTACCTATGTACATCATGTCTATACCTTCCTTTGCTTCCCTATATGTAAAATTCACATCAGTCTATTTCTTCTCCTTATCTGCCAGAGCATGTTCATACTATTTTATCAAAATAATTCTTAAAGCGATAACATTGTGCTGTTTTTAAAAGACAAAATTCACCCAGTTGAATGTTTTTGTGTCCAAACTAAGAACAAAATACTAAATTGTAATTAAAACACTGCTTTTTAACAAATTCTTCACAGTCAATGCTACAAAGAGAGGTACAAAATGATGTCAAAGCGATGACTTGAATTGCTCGATGACCCCGAATGCTCTTGTAAGACAGAAAAAGCAAAACTCTGGCAAGGTTACAGAATTTCGAATATTTAAAGTGACTGTTAGGGCTTTTTATTCTTGCTTGACGTTTTTTTTCCTTAGGTATTTTTAATACTTTGAAGAATGGAAATCAGTTGTATGTTCTATGGTAGTTATTGCTTTTCTAAATGGGTCCTATCATAAATGGGTACTATCATCATTAACTTGTAAAAATAATTTAGCATCACATAGTATTTTATTTAAATTGTTTCCGTTTATGTACTAGTTTATACTTATTACAATATCATTTTGAAAGAATCTCTGTGAAAATAATCACAAATAAGTTTCGTTTTTTAGAACGTAATTTCCAAATCGAAATACAAACACAGAAAAAATAATTTTTCATTGGGAATGGTTAGAAATAATTCTTAATTTATAATTAATTTTAAAAATGTAAAGTTTATTATGAACGTTTGAAGAATAACATTATAACAAATTTCTAATTTTGTATATCAAGCAAAGCTATATCAACTGTAGTACTTTTATGTTTCATAAATTGCCTTTATTTCTATATGAATAAATATACAGTGAAACTAATAATTAATATTTTGTCTATAATCACAAAGGTTATAAAAATAATTTGATTACAGCCTACAATATAATTGTTTTAAACTTGTGCAATATTTATGAAAAAAGCTCTATTAGAAAAAAAATTGTGACAAATTTTTGTAAAACTTCTTTATAATTCATTTCAACTGACCAAAAAGCAACCTGCAATTTATGTAATATTACTTGACACATTAAATACTTTAAGAAACATTACAAATCTTACATTAGTCACATAAATACTTTTTATAAATAATTTCAAAGAATAATCTTAGGAAAAATAATGCACATCTAAATTTAGCAATAATTAAAAAAGTTCAAAATAAACGTTTTCTCTTTCGTTTATATACTTAATAAATATTTTAGATTCATGTTAAAATGCTTTTTGTTCTACTTGTATTTGTTGAAGTTTTTGTTCATTTTGAAAGAAGAGAACAATTTTTCTGAATGTGATTACTTTATTTGGATTTATCTTTTCTAAAGTGATTAAGATATATTTTCCAAATGACAAATTAAATGGTATTAATTGTTTTGATAAGAATATTACTTATTTAAATATGTTTATCTTCTTTATTAAAATAGTCTTGGTGCAATTTATCTGTTATTTATTTCAATATTAAATGATTTAATTTTCTTAATAGCAACAATTTCTTTTAAAGTTGAAGTAAATTCTTGACAAACAATTGCTCTCAAAATTAATTTAAAATTTAAAATATTAGATTATTTTATGTTTTTTATATATATAATTGCGCAAAAATGGAACAATTACAATTATTAAAGGGAAGAATAAAAGTTTAATAAAACGAAACATATTTTACATGATATAAACCAATTTTTGTAATTAGTCACACAATAAAAACTTTTTATTGAAGTAAACATCATAACTTTAGCATTAGTGGTGATGATTACTGCGATGGAAAAAGCATTGTTAGTTTATTTAAGAATGTAATTTTAAAAATCTACTATGTATATAAAACCATTATGAAACATTTAGCGACAACTTCTGATCATAAATTGAATCACAACATTTTTTTATAAAAGATATCAATCAATAATGTAGTAAATAAATTTCTTTAGTTATGAAAATGCAAATTTTGTGAAAGAATGCACTAATAAATAATGGAATTTATAGTAAGATCTTGTAGAAATCTGTTGTTTATATATATATATATATATATATATATATATATATATATATATATATATATATATATATATATATATATATATATATACAGACAGATTTCAAGTTAAAGGTATGACGGTAGTATGATCCCATGAGCCTGGCAAATTGGAAATACATTCTGTGACAATAGGATTAATCTTTTGACAAATATGTCGGTGATCTTCATTTTTAAGTGAATAAGTTATCTGTATATAAATTGGTGTCCGGTGGTAAGTTATATAATATAATTAAAAAGGAATTCATTAAGAATACTTATTAGAATATTTTTAATTATTTGTTTACTATCTAATTCAATTCCCTAAAATATGTTTCTTTTGACTTAAAGAGAATAAATAAATTCTTATAATTTCTGATTATAGCATATTTGAAAGAAAATGCAAATGGAAATTACAACATAATGAACATGATGGAGTAGAAAACATTTTTTTATCATCAATGAATCTAAAAACGTTTCATACTGTTAATAATATCATAGGTGTTGAAGAAAAATGTAACACTAATCAAATTAAATAGCCTAATAAAACAGGGAAAATGAATATGATGAATACATAAAATAAAATGGATTGTTACTGATATTAACTTATATTTGATATGTAAAAAATAAATATACATGGTTGTAATAAATGGAAAGCTTCAAATACCTATCAATGCATTAGCGTAGTTGTTATGGTGTAGTAAATTTATTCATTTTTGCTTTTATATGTTAAAATGAACAACATACTTTTTTGTTATTAAACAAATGAAGTAGGCATATATCTTTATGAATATATATTACTAACTTTCAAAAATGTATAATATTAAAAGTTTATTTTCAAGTAAAATACATTATTGTAGTTTAATAAGGTATACACAACATGCAATAATCATAAAAGCCAATTTTAAAACCTTTTAATGAGAAATGTAACTTTATAATTCAGTTTTTGAATTTCCTTATAAAATGTGAATATTTTTACAATGTATTTACTTATGTTTTAAGATAACATTATCATTAAAATGAAATGTGATAGATGAAGAATTTAATGAGAGTTATATTGTTATGTGAAAAACTATATTTATATTTGTTGTGGTGAACTCTGCAATTTTAGAAAATTCCGAGGAAAACTCAGATTCGTTATTTAAATAATTGAATGACAGAGATAAATTCAAAACAAAAATACAATATAACTTAAAAGTTTATTTTAGTAAATTCATTACAAAAGGTATTTACATTTATAATTAAAACATTCTTGATTAAATAATTGAGAAAATTCTAACATCATTTTTTTTATATTTACACAATAATATCACCTAACTGAATGTGACCAGAGGGAAAAAGAATGAGAGATCAGACTCAACCTTTTTAGAAGTAGTCTTGTGGTGTCTGAGACTTCACCGCTCTCCGGTGTCGATGACTCTCTTTTTTCAGCCACTTCCCGTCCTCTACTCGGCATCTCCGCCTTGCATTTCCATCCGCTGATATCTCCGCATCTCACTTGGCTTACTGCTCAGCATATCTCTTTTCAGACTTTGTCGCCTCTTCTTCATCTATTTGTCAGACACCTGCATTTCCATTCAGGACAGTCGAGGCAGGGCTTCTCCAGGACAGTGCAATTATACTCCGTTTACACCTTTCATTTGTCGGGCTTTTCTGGGGCTTTAGTGTGTGAGGACTTTCTGCCAGTCATCCATTGATAGATGCAGTTTTTAAATTCTCGTTTTAGCTCCTCCTCTTTATACCATTGGTTTTCCAAAATTCCAAACTACGTTCTACAATTCTATGGGATAGGTCAGAAATCTCTCTCACTTTATACCGACTGGTCAGATTTACAAACAAAACATATCATAAAACATAAACTTTCCTTGCAATTTTCTCACGATCATCCATCCTTTCCGAAAGGAAGAATTTATTCCTTTATTGCACTTAGCAATTTGCTGTCCTTGTGCCTATTGTATTACATCATTTCCTTTATATTATAACAGCTTAGTTTGAAAGGAAAAGAGGAAACTCTTAAATTTAAAGTGCAATAGAAATATACATATCTATTTTCTCGGAGTTTGGTTATGTCGTTTTACACTACGACAATATTTACAAAATTTTATGATTAAAATATATATAATTTGAATAAAGGAAATTAAATTCATATAAACAGAGTACTATAAAAGACATTTGATGAAATTATTCATTTTATAATAATTAATTAAAATGATAAAAAATATTCATTGTTTTTATAAAGGAATTATTTAAACAAACAAAAATGTAATATTGTATTTGTAAAAATTGCTATATCCCAGACAGCATTTTTACACCACATAAAAAAAATCAAATTAGAAGTGAATTTTTTTCGTTAAATTAAATATCAATAAAATTTATTATCTGTAATATTTTCCAAAATTATAAATATGCTTTCTACCAAGATTAACAATGATAAAAATGATAACAGGAATGTAAATTTTAATAAATATAGGTATCAAATGCAACTAAAATTATTTGAAGTAATATATGCTTATTTAACATATGCAAAAATTAAGGTATATTTAAATGTTTATCGTTATATGCTTTTGGGTTTTCTTTTGTTTGATTATGTCATATAATGTTCCTGTTTAAGGGAAATTAAATATGTTAACATAAATATTAAGAAAAAAGTCAATTTTTATATAGAGAAATATTGTTTTTTAATTTCAACTCATTAGATGTTGCTGAATAAAAGAAAAGCCTTAGAGTTTCATATATTATACTTTACGTATTAAAAATACTTTTTGTGAAAATTATTTGTCATCCATTATTTGCCTTACAGGATGTATTTCCCTACCAGAGTTAATTTCTGGAAAATATTTACTTCGTTTGAATATTCATCCCAATTAATTAATTAATTGCTTATCATAATTATATTTAAATAAATATTTTTATCATTAAAAATTATGATTAATCATATTTATATTATATACCGTGAATAAAAACTAAAATAAAATATATAATTAACATTTATGTAATTTATTAATTGGATTTCGTCCCTTATTTTTCTTAATAGATCAATCATCAACTCCTTATTTGCACATTAAATTACATAAAATTGATGATTTAAATTGTTTGTTACATATAAATAACAAATAACTTTTTCTTTACTTTTGTGAACAAAGTTAATAATTTTGCGCTTTTATTTTGATACATTGATTAATAATTAATTGTTTTATATATACTGGATACGGAAAATAAATATAGTGGTTACTTAAAGTAGAAGTTGATAAATGAATAACCAAATCAACATTTAACTGTATAATAAACATAATTATAATAATAAACAAAGATATAAGTTTTTTATTTAGAAGTTGGTTAGAAATTTAATTATTTCAAAACAACTGCAAACCAAATTATTGACACAAGCGGTCTCAAACTTTTAACGCGGAAATATATTATACATATAAAAGCGATTTTTTTCAAAAAGAGGTATATCCAATAATAACATTTAATAGCCTTTATTACATTTTAAAAGCTAAAGTGAGCTTATTATGAAAATCTACAAATTGATGTAAAACATTTTTTGAAATATATGTCATATATAAATATTAAGAAATAAGATACGTAGAAATGTTATAGACAGTAAAATTTCTATTAATTTTAATAAAATTTCTAATAAAACTTTTATGTCGGCTTTAATAATCAAATGCCATTCACAATTTACAATAAATTAAAATTTTAGGGTGCAAATTAAATGAATAAAGTTGTTAAGATAGTTGTTACGAGTTGGATATGAGTAAATCTTTTTTTTCTTTAATTAATATCAATATGGAGCCACCATTTGGAAATTTTACTTAATTGTGCTTATCAATAAAAATATTTCCTTGGAAAGTCATTTCAAAATATTTCTTCATAATAAGCTAAATATTCAGCATACATATAGCATTTTCTCTACCATGTAATGTATTGGAATTCGATTCTATAGTAATGTTTTTATTTTCTGTAATTGATTATTATCCATTAGATGGAAAAAAAAAATATTTTTATTTAAAATCTCTATATAATTTCCACTTTTTGCAGATAAAGAAACCTAATGTTATTAACAAACGAAATGAAATGCCATTTTTATTGTATCAGATAAAATTTTCAAACAAATGTGAATTGAGAACTGCATGTTTTATGTTTTTTTTTATGATATTTTATCTTCCAGTGTATGTCGTGGAACAATATTAAGGAAAAATTCTATTTATATGAATCTATTTATATGATATATTTATCTATTTATATGATATATCTATTTATATGAAAAGCTAACTTATATAAAAAATGCATTGTTTTGTGATTTTTACTGAGCTGTATATTATTTCAATAAGTTTACTTGTTTAACACACCTGGTATTTCACTGACTTACATAATTTTATAGATAACTCAAAAGGACTGTGTGTATGGCTTAAATTTCATGATATTATTTCTGTACTTTTATATTTTTCGTACAAAAATATCAACTGTGATTATTTGTGCTAAAATTATCCATTTACAATCATGGTATACATCTAATATAAGCAGTTTAGAGTAAGTTTATTTACATTTTAAGACATACAAGTAAAATAAGAGGCAATAATTAAAACAGATCTATATATGAAGTATATAGAAATATATATGCCTTTTCTCAAAAAATTATTTGCCAGTGTAATTTTTGATGATAACTTTTTATTGATGTGGCAGCTATATACCTTTAAATGAAATAAATAAAGTAAACCTCTGAAATCGAGAATATCTCCAGGATTTTATCATGCACATTGTTGTATTAATTACATCAATTGATTACGAAAGCAAATATGCATAGATATATGAATAGAAGTGCATAGATATATACCACTGTTAGGGCTGTTATAGAATTTTCAGACCTTTGGTGGTACATAAATGTAGGTGGAGTGTGTTTTAACAATAGCACTCATTATAGAGTATTCAGTTTCATGCTAATTTCCCTCGTATGACCGAATGGCATATGAGTTGGGATATGAGAAGGGATGAGTTGAAACTGTTATTATTAAATAATTGCTCTAATGAGAATTCTGAATCTTTAAAGAAATTTTTGTAGATGCAAAAAGACAACACAAGGTTAATATTTTTAAAAGGCTCATTTTTGTTTAAATCGGTGAAATATACAGAGACAAAGTGTAGACGAAGCTTGTCTTTTGAAACTATGAAAATCATCAATTTGTTTTAATTTAAAATCACGTTTTAGCGTTGATTCACTTTAAGATTCATATTTATTCAATTTTTCCTCTGGGAGATGTTACTATATGATTTTATATAATCTTAAGCAAATTTATTATCTATTTATTTTTTCACCTCAAATAATTCGAATTTCACTTGAATCTCTCGATGGAACACTCCTTGAAAAAAAGCAAAGGATTTAATCAACGACAACCAAGCCCAAAACCATTATATTATGCTTCTAAGCCTATGCATAACAAAAACCTTACATTGAATGCCATGGTCATGATTTAAAGCTGAGCTTGGCAAAAAACTGTAGTACCACCGCCAACATCTTTAAAAATCTTCTCTCTTTTATGGACAACCAAGAACTTGTAGATAACCATGACAGAGGAGCCACCAAAATCACAAAATCACCGCTGTTTTCAAGGATTAATACAAGGGCCATCTCTCTGGAGCATTTTCTTCCACAGCGTTGTCTCACACACTTGGCCAAAGCACACATGAATTACCTGTTTTGAAGACGACATACTCCTACTACCAATAACCTACCAAAGAAAAACAAAAGTAGAATTAAAAGGCACTGCAATGAATCACTATATATTATCTCAAATCTTTGCAAAATTCTTCAACTGACTGGGTCACCACAAACGAAAGAAGCAATGAAAAAGTTTTAGGACTCTAAAAACCCAAAAAATAACGCTAAATTGAACCAATTTCAGATACACTAAATCACTCAATTACTTCATTGTCACAATAGAAAGCTCTCAATCCTACACCACATCTGAAACTTAAACTTCATCACCATATCCTAAAGAATAGGAATCATGGTGCACCGCAACTAGGGCATTCAAGACTAATTCCTGAAAACCCTCTATACCAACATTATGAAATGGATTATCCTTTGTGAAGCCTCATACTGTTTTTCATTCCCTATAAAAACACAAAAGATAAAACTATTCTCTGTCTGCATTGCCTCTTCACGCTGTGAATTACAAGGACGTATCAAGCTCCACCATTAATCAGCGACACCTTCCTCTTCCTCATTACTCCACACCACCTCCAATTTAAATACGAAGCATGAAAGACATCAATCCTCCAACTTAGCGAGCCAGTAAACATCGATAGAGTAATCCTTCATTTTTAACTAAATAGATTAAAAGGGTCATAAATATCTAATTTATACAGGTAAATGACATCTTGGAATCTCAATTATCATCAAAAAAAATTCAACCACAAAAATTACTTCAACCACTCTAACTACTTTACAGATGGTTCAAAAATGGGAAAAACAATTGGAGCAGCTTTGTTAATCAACGATAGCATCATCACGATAAGTAAATTATTGCGAAATCCTCTGAATACGTTATTGCAGACTGAGACTTAGGCCATCGAGGAAGCCATAAAACAGGCCTTAAAATCGAATGATCTACAAGCGACAATTTGGTTTGGCAGTCAATCTACCATTACAGGCACTGGCGCTGCTGCGATATAATCAACCAAACTTCCAAAAGATGATCAGTATCATCTCAAATTGGCCCAAACTTTTATAAAGCTTACCCTTGAAACTTAAAATTAGGCATCATAGCAAAAAGCAGGGATACAAGCGGCGTATGGATAATAAAGGCGGCATGTGTTGACGACCTTCTATACTCTAATGGGCGCTGTTTGCTTTTGATAATGAGAATAACCAAGTAGTAACCCGATAACCAAGTAGAAAAGTACTAAATATATAGATACTTGTATAAAAAATGAGAATCTTTAATACAAGTATCTATATATTTGCTCAAAAGTAATATTTATAATCTCGCTTCTGAGCAAAAACAATCTTGGATAAAACAATATATCTATTTCTTTAATAACATTTCTATTTTCCTGAATATTTAAAGGAGACACATCAAAAATATGTTTTTCATAGATTTCAAAGGCAATTTTGTATTTCTTGGTTTGGGACCATTTAAGAGAGAGTCCATGTTTTTAAAATTCTACATTTTTTGAAGGTATGTTCCTATTTTGTACATTTGAAACCGCCATTTAAATGTAATGATATTTGATATTTTTTTCGTTCAACATTATAAAAGTTTGCAAGTGCAACAGAGAATAGCTAATAATATTCCTTAATACTACATTTAAAACACCATAAGCAACAGTACCACTTGGAATACTTAATCAAAAATAAAGACAGATAGATAGATAAATATATATATATATATATATATATATATATATATATATATATATATATATATATATATATATATATATATATATATATATATATAACCTTTTTAAGGTTTTCAGAAAACTGCGTTGATAATATATGCACTATATAAAATTTATGAAGTATATTGGTATTAATAAATGAAATATTAAAATTTCAAATGGGAGAGAAAATCAATATTAAATTTTCTTCGATAAATAAATAACTAATAAATAATGAAACTTGTTTGGCTAATCTTGAATAAATTTAATAAGTTTAATCAAATAATTTTTAATAATATTTTATAGACATTGAAAAGCCTAAATTATTATTTTTTTTTACCAAGCAATGTTTTCAATGTAGATTTTTACAAATAAATTTCTTTTTTAGAATTTGCAATTTATGAATTAAATAATTAACAAAAAGAAAGTTGAATATTTTAGTTATTTATTCTTAAAGTGTGAGTTCAATTATTTATCTTTAAGAGTTTTATTTAAGGAATAATCTTTTCATGTAACAGAAACCAGAAGAAATTTTACTATATTTGAAGAATGTATTTCAGTAATAAAGTTTTGAAAGTAACAAAAAAGTAAACACAAAGAAGAATATCAAGTCAACGTTTACAAGCTGTTATAATTAGGGCAAAGTACAATCCCTAAAAAAAGTATTTCATATTAAATGGTTAAAATCAATAATCGTGTCATGGTGCCAGCTGTTGCAATGATCAAAAAAATCTGCAATGAATTAGGCAAAATTTGTACATGAAATTCTAATTAAAATGAAAAAAATACCAAGTGTCTTCTTTCTATTTTCTCATTTAAATAGAATTTAAGTGCTGCTAATTTCCTTTTAATAAATGTATTAGAAACTTTTCGCTTACAAACTTCAAGAAAGAATCCGTTACTTCTTGAATGTATTGATGTAATGAATCTATATTTTAAAATATACGTTTTTGCAAAAATAGCTGGGTTAGAAAATATTGAGCATATTTATAAGAGATTAGGTTACAAAAAGGCCACAGTTATGCTTAATTCTGAATGAATGATGATTACAATATTTTAAATAATTATGCATCTATATTTGGAAGATTATAAAAAAAATTATAATTTTTAACAACCTTTGGATATTTTTTAAAATTTAAATTGAATTCTTGGAATAAAAGGGGTAAAGTATTCCTTTCAGAGCAAGTATTATTACTTGCTCTGAAAGTAATAATACTTGTAATTATGTTAATAATACTTGAAAGTAATAATACTGCAAATACTTATAGGGATATTATTTAACTTTTCTTAAGATATTTTCTTAATATTTTAAAAGCAAAAAATTCAATGATGTTTGCAGCAGCATGAATTATATCTTCTTGGCAATTATATCGACTATTATTGACGCCATCTACCAAAGACAGGAATGAAGTCAATGGTGTGTTCAAATATGAATCTTTACACAGATATACCTTGATGTATTTCAAGATGAGCTCTCTTTTACATCATAATTCTGTAAACTATGACTGGTTTTAGTTACATTATATTCGTATTAGGGTAGACTGAACAGGAATAATTACACTTTTATGTCTAAAATATTTATATAATAACTTCGAAACACTAAGATTCACGAGCCATAATACATTACCGATTATAGATGGTAGTTTATATACCTTTATTTGAGCTACTTTAGATTCTAGCTCTCTACATTTCTCATTAATCAGAAATGTCTTATTTATTTTTACTCATTCTTAAACATATAGTAGCTATCACGATTGTTTAAATATAACTTTATATTTAAGCTTCCTGCTATAATCTAGTACATGTAGACCTATCTAGTACATGTAGACCAATATTTGATTGAGTAAATAATCAACTGCAAAATACTTGTTATTGCCATTGAGGCTAATTATCTTAGGTGATTTTCAGATTCTAAATATTTCAAGTGATTTGAAAATTATATGGTTTGCAATAAATGAAAATTTATTGGCTTAGTATTGTGATGACACATGGTCTAACAAAAGTATATTGGTTATCCTTTTTGAATATCACTTTTCATTAAAATGTAGATTAATATTTGACACAGTTTTTCATGTTTTTATTTATATATTTACGATTAGTAAACTAAAGTAATTTTTATTTTAGTTCATATTTTTTTGAAATTTAATTATAAAATCTTCTATAAATGGCAGTAACGTGCAGTAAGCTAAGTTTGTAAAATACTTACTGATTAAATTACCTTTAAATGTGATTACCTTCAAATTCTTACTGATTTATATATATATATATATATATATTTTGAAGTAGAAATCATTGTTTAAATGCTTTGTTTTTGGTAATATAAAATAATAATTTTACTTCATTCATCAGAAAGTTACATTTAAATAAGCACAATTAGCATGATGTTCAATTAAAATACAAAAATATTGATCTTCATTTAGCGTTAATTTAGATCAATTTAATACCAATTCTTTCTCTCTCTCTTTACAGTTTTGCTAAAAGCATAATAAAAAATGTATGATCTTAATAAAATTTGAACAGTGATAAGCGAATAAAATTATGAATTAATTATATTAAAAAAATAGGGAAGTCAAAAAGTACAGATTATTACACTTTCTTATTGTTTCATTATCTTAAAATTACATTTCCTTATTACTTTTAACATTGTTTATGTAATGTATGACTTCAAAAATTTTACAATTTTGTGTAAAATTTCTTCTTAGAACATGTTTTAATAGTATCATTAGGGGAAAAACAGTTACGGTTATCTTGAATTTGTCACAAATGGAGGCATCATGCTGAACGGAAGAGCTGAGCTTCATATTTTCTTCAGACAATTTTGTAACTGGAATCCAACTTTGTAACTCCAAACCAATTTTGTAACTGCAATTGTAAAGTGATGAATCTTCTCTTAGTGCGTCGACTCTGAAATACCATTAGACCAGATTGCATTTTTATAGATGAAAATGCATGGCCACAACGTGTTACTGTATGGCCACCATGGCCACAACGGGCACCTAAGTATTATACTAAGCTGCTACTGAAAAGGGAATACTCTGCTGTTACTTAATAAGATTCGAATTGATATATCAGCATAATTCGCTATTTTAAATCCCATAGAATATGTGTGTGTAATATTAAGGGGGGAGATACTTTGCGGCACAACTACATGCTATAGGAAATACCCTAGTGGCCACTACGGGCACCTTTGAATTATACTAAGATGCTACTGAAAAGGGAATACTCTGCTGTTACTAAATAGGACTCGAATTGATATATCAGAATAATTCGCTAATTTAAATCCCATAGAATATGTGTGTAATATTAAGGGGGGAGATACTTTGCGGCACGACTACATGCTATAGGAAATACCAAAAAACTGAAAGACACGCTGTTTGTGTGAAGAAAAATCCTAGTTAACTCAAGAAATGTTAGATAATCTGATGTTAAGTAGGAAAGCTGGTGACAAGCAGCCATTGCTGTAATGGGTGTGTATATCCATCACTAAGGAATGGTAGCCTGTTTTCTTCCTGGACTTATAATCATAAATAACGGTATTATATATATTCAACAAATAGTTTCTTATTGATTCCAAACTGCATACATTATATTCTTTTTTGAATGACTAATCATTTTTCAGCATTTAACTACAAAGTGCTATTTTTCTTTTCATAATTTTATGTTTTTTTTTTGCCTAAGTTTTCTCTTAAATTTTGCAATTCAGTGAAAAATGATCGTTTTTGGGGCATATGTATTTGCATCAGCCTTTTATAGTTTGAGATAAAACAAGCTGTAAATAATAGTTAAAAACCTTCACAATCAGTTACTTTTACTATAAATTGTTATTTAATATAACTTTCTAAATTCGTTCTCACCCACAATATATATTTCTGAAACCTACTCTTCAATGTGAACTCCGAACGATGACATTTGATTGAGACAGATATAGGTATCAAATCCATAGTGAGTTGGATGGAAAACGATGACGCCAGTAAGTTATCAACTAAGATTTCTCTGTTAACAAATTAAAAGAGGGAATTTACTAAAAAATTTATCATGTTATAATATAAGTTGATTTCTAAATAGTTACTATATTGCAATGAGTACATTTATAATTTTGAATGAAACAGAATTGCTGAAAATTAAAATAAAGATTTATTAAAGTGATTCTTTTTACTATATTAATATGACTGTATTTGCTACAAGAACAGGACTACTTATTCTTAATCTTACAAAAAATTCATGACATTTAAAAAACTAATTAATATGGTTCTTTCATAATATACATATACACACTAAAAATTGTCATAAAATAATATATTTGATAATATTTTTTCCTCATAGGCCATTTATTAAAAACATGATCAATCCATAAAGTTAAATTTTATTTTTATAGTTATTGTGTTATATATTATAGGGGTAATTGCTTCTATGGGGTAGCTTTTTTTAACAATTTTGGATTATGTCCAAAATTGGCGGTTAAATTCATAAAATTGTTGTGTTTTGTTGTAAATTCTGATTGGTTTCAATTTCTCAAATGTTTGTGTTTCATGGGGGAAAACATCTTAGTTTTTTTCTGAATTATGCAAAGATGTTAATTTCCACTTAATTATGCTTTATTGTTAAATATCTTTTCCTCTCTTCAACACATCAGAATTATAACAATTATTTTATTTAATCAACTATGTTCTCTTCTATATATCAAAAATATAACATCTGCTATTCTATTAAAATTTTTTAGCATTACTCGTTCTACTGAATACCTCTTTTTCCGTAACAAATTGAAATATGTATGAAACTGTTGTGATAATATGTATGAAACTGCTGTGATATTAATATGCTGTGATATTAATATGTATGAAACTGCTGTGATATTAATATGCTGTGATAAAATACACTTATCTTTCAACATTTATCTGTCTGTTATGACCATTCGATAGTTTTACAAATTTGTTGTTTTTAACAAAATGACTGAAAAGAAGAGGACAAAATTTTTCTCTAGGATAGTACAAAATCTCCTCTGAAACAGCACAAAATAAATCACCTTTACGTGTCACCAATGCATATTTTACATTGTACAATAATACTTTATGATTCATGGGAGTATTTAAAAGAATAAAAACGTCCCGGAAAGCCCATTAATCTTTAATATATAACATCAAATATATTAAAAAAATAAAGGATGCATTTATTATCTTGCATACACTTCATCACAATATTTTAGCATGATTTTAATTTAAAATTGTGAATGTAACTTTTTTTTTTGAACTACAGAAATATCACTTGATATTTCTGACCATTTTACTTCATTCATTAGAAATTAGAACTTCATTCATTAAAAATTTTAACAGAAACCTCAAAATTATTTTTTTACAGATTAAAAAGTTATTCTTATTTAGAATAAAGTACTTAATAAAAATAGAACAACCAACTTGAGGAAAATGTAAAAAATACTGCTTTAGCAAAAGGCAAATATACAAAAGAAATGTAAGAAAACATATATGAAAATAATTTTATTTGCATTTAAAATTTTAGAAATAATTGTGGAAAGTAAAAAAAAACTTATTGTATAAGTCTGCATTTCAACGTTAACGATGTAACTAAAGTAAAATAAATTTTAATCATATGTAATCATATGAAATGACAGTTGTTAAAGGATATTGAGGAAATTTTACATTACATAAAAATAGAAACTGATAAGGAGTGGGCAAAATAATAGCGCAATTTAGGTCAGGTTGAAATTTCTATATTCACGTTTCGAAGAAAATCAATAAAATAATAAGTATTTGATAAAATAATAGTTTAATAAAAAAATTGGATATAAAAAGATTGTTTTAAATTTGAGTTAACTTTTTCTAAGAAGGCCATCATTTACTAAAATTCAAAACCACATTTCTTACTACTTATAGATAAATACAATTAATTTCACGCCATATCATTATGAAGCTAGTATAAATCAGAACCTCACTCTTAGGCATTTGTGAGTGTATTTATCTTAACGAAAATCAAAACGGTTGTGGTCAACAATGGATCACTTTTACGCCAACAGGTAAATATTTGCTGAGATATTTATATTAAAAATATTTTCATTGGTGGCATTTTCATTTTATTCTTGAAATCATTTTCAATTTCTTTTCTACTCAATAAAATGCTGAGTATAAAGTTGATTTTCATCACAAATTATTTTAATTAATTTTCTATGACATTGCTGTGAAACTGTAACTTTTTCACAGTTTTAAATAGCATGTTTTAAAGCGTAAATAGCTAAATTTGTTTAATTTAGATTTTATTAAACATAAAATTAAAATAATTTTGTATAAATATGAATATTTATCATATCATAATAATTTAAAAGTTTTTAAAACGCTGTGGAAGTTCAAAATAAAATATTTAATTTTTTTAAAAAAATCAATAATTGTATAAAAGTAGGGAATATTTATTTTCTCACAGAAAAAACGTGCTTTTTGTATACAGTATACAATGAAATAAATGCATTAAAATAACGTACTGAAAAAAATAGCTTTTGCAAAGGATTTCATTTTTAATTCTATGAAAAAATATTGATTTAAAATTCTAAAAAAGAGTCAAATAAACAATTCAGGAAATACTTAATTTGATTATATACTACTAGTAAATTTCAGAAAAGGTTTTTTTAAAACTTGAAAAACAAACATTTTAAAATTTTTTTCAATATAACTAATCTAACATACTTTCTATATTAATTATACTTTAATAGGTTATATCGTTTATGAGGAAATAATTCGCCATTCTTTTTTATTTCCTATAAACTAGCACATCGCTTATATTCATGTTTTAAGAATATAATTTTCTTGAGAAATATATATTTTTTTAATTAAGCATGTTGAACTCTTTATATTTTCAAAATATTTATTAATTTATCTTTTTTATATAATTTTCTAGACACTTCATTGTTTATTTAAAATAAGATTGTTTTTGAATGGGAACTTTTGATGACTTTTGAATTATATTTAATGTATCATTTTTTCTATAAAATATTCTAATTAATTTGTGTGTGTGTGTAATGAGCACCAATTTTAAACTATTTGACTAATTTAGATTAATTTGATTTGCTCATTATAATATGCAGTAAAATTTTAATTCAAGCAATTTTAATTCAAGCAATCAATTAAATTCTTATTATTATTATATCTCGGCAAGTAGTTAGATATGATTTATTTTGTTGCATCTATATTGTACTTTACGTTTCCTTTTGTATTAAAATTTTTATTTTATTTGCTTTTTTTAATTTTTAATAGAGCATTCGAATTGTAATCAAAGTTCCGAAAATTATCTATTGAAAACCAGATATTTGAACGTACAAAATGTTACGTAAGAAAGAACGGTAAATTTCACTAAGACTGAACTTGCCTATTTTCATGTTTGTTCTTTGAATATATATTGGAGAAGCTTCATTAAAAATCCTTTTATCTAAATGCAAATTTTAGTATTTAATATTTAGAAACCATGCAATCTCTTTCATTATTTTAAAAGTTTTAATTTGTTTTTAAAAACTGATATAAATAATTTTAATATTCTATTCAATATTATGCTCAATTTATTATCTGCTTCCCATTTTTCCTGAGCTACTTTCTGTTAAAATACAATTAAAATCATTTCTAAATAACCACGCTATATTGGATTAAGAAATAAAAAATGAAATGTAATTTAACTTGAATTCAAATTAAAGTCCTTTGTTTTGAAATTGAATATTTTAAATAGTTTTTTGTTAGAAATCTCAATTTTCTTTTATTAAAAATTATTGCAACTATCATATTAATAATGAACTATTTTAAATAAATCTCTCTTCGAATTAAAGGCTATTCATTTTGTCAAATAGAAGTATTACAAATAAAATTATTAATATATCTGTGTAAATAATTACATGATTTTTAAACTTTTGACAATTTTATTAAGTCTTATTAACTTACGATAGAACTGAAATGAATTCTTCTCACCAATACAAAAAATGCACTTATTGGAAGACAATTAACTTAAAGATAGATTCTAGCTATAAAATTTGGGTTTTCTGTCCAGTTAATGCTATAAATCTAACATTCATTTTATGCAAGAACACTTCTAAGCTGCAATTAGAAGTCTTCTCCAATTTTATGTGCAATAGAATTGCTTATACAGAGATTAGTTAAGTGAGCAAATTCTTATTTTTTTATATTTTATTTTTTCTATTTGTCGACTGTGAAGATACAATATTGGCTTTGTGGAAATTACAGCAGATACAATATATTGGCTTTATTTGATAAATTTTAGTCTCTGTAAATATTCGCCTACAATAGTTCTATCACAGCATTGTGGGAACGTAATCACTCTGATGCCACTGCCAATGTGTTAACTGATAATGTGGTGAGGACTGGATCGACAATTACTTATATTACTAATGAATTATATACTGACATATTTAAAAATTTTTATTTCACATTTCTGTCTGATTTGTTCAAAAAACAATATTTTTCAAACAGGTGGGACATCAGTGATCAAAGAGAAGCAAAGTAACTAAATTTTTTTATTTTCAGTTATTTTCTAATCGTCAGATGTTGTGAAAGATTGAAACATAAGCCAAAATTTTTGCACGTATTAATTAACTCAATCCCATTAAATTCATTTCCAAATGATTAGAGTAATTAATAATATTTATGGATTTTATGGACATTTCATTGATTATAGATTAACTCTAAGTGCAATGCATATTTATTTTATATTTATAAACATAAAATATATGGCATCAGCAATTTACATTGCTCAAGATTTGATTTTCCATTTTTTATGATCCTTTATTTTCTATTAAGTTTAATTTAACTTGAACTCACTCTTTAAAGTGGATATTGAATCACTATAAGCATTTATGTCTTTATTATATTTGCATACTGATCAAAAATTATTGGAGTAAACAAAAGAATGAAAAAGAACAGATACTTACCAAGCATTTATTTAATCGAATGTGTACATATTTAAATAAAGTAAATAATATGGGAAAATAAGATTAAATAAGTAATATAGTCTTCCATATTATATAATAAGTATGAAAATACCCATTCAAAGCAATAATTTAGTGGTGTGTAAATTGAAAAAATAGTAATAACATGAAATGAGGGAAGAAAATAATATATGTTCTAATTTACTTCAATAGGTAAAACATACGCCGTATAGGAATTTGGAAAGCACAGCTTATCTTCTGAAGAAGTAGAATGTGCGTGTCATGTATAATAAAAATAAACCATTAGTCTTACTGCAAAGCCTCATTTATACATAGGCTAAACATACTTAACTTGATGTAAGTAAAGTGTGCTGAACTATCAAAACTGCATTGTTATAGATTCGAATGTAATTTTTATAAAGCAAACGTTATAAAGTTTGACACTATGATACATTAAAAGAAGTAAATCAAAATATCTTTAAAATATTGCTGGATGTGAGGTCTTATTATGTTGACTTCATATGTTTGACTAGCCAAATATTCAATCAAAATGTTTATTCTTGTACCCACTTTGTTAATTTAAATTCATAATATCTATCTTTGTAATAGTCTTTCCTAAAAATGTATATACATTATGGTTCCATTTTTCTCTTTTAATCAAAATATTTTTAGATATGAATCCTGAATCATGATTTGAGCACAGGTGCTGTATAATCCAGGATGGCAAATTCAGAGTTTGGCGATTTTTTGGTGGATTTTCTTATGTATCTGGCAACCTCATTGTTTTTATTACGTTATTGATATTTAGACCTATGAGAATTATGCAGAAAATTCTATTTTGGTTACCCTGGTATTTACATCATCGCGCACTGAACGGTACGTCATCTGGGCAACCTTACTCCATAAACAAATAAATTCAGAATTTGGAATCTTCACTAATGCGGCATCTGTGCCTTGATTAGTTGCTTTACAGTTACAATATTTATACTCAGAA